>JASAMX010034548.1:0-12231 GCA_030248175.1 Microlaimidae sp. YZB2_3
GGGTGGCATTTTTTCTAGGGTGCGTTTTTGCACCAAATCCTGACAAGACATTAAATGGTCATGAACAGCTGATTCTTTGCTTTGCACACTACGCCCGGTTCTTGCCGAGATTCCTATATGGTCTGAAACTCGGGTCGAAAAATGGCGGACAGTTTGTCCAATGTACACGGAATCGCATTCGTTACACTGATATTTTCAAACGACACCAGATTTCAAACAATTAGGCACTCGATCTTTGAACGGGAAGAAGTTAGCTAAGCGACATGTTGATTTAAATACTACTCTTAAGTTGACTTGCGGAAGATGACCAGAAAACAATTTTCTTAACTTAGAACTAAATTTAGTTGACAATAAACCAATATATGGCAAAACGATGTTCCAGATTTTTTCTCAACAGAAAAATTTAACACTTGTCTAACGCTCAAACGCTTATTAAAAAACTTTTTAATACAAGAGTCAATAAAACTAGAAGGATAACCATTTTTTGATAAAAAAGTTTTTAAAATTCGTAAATCAGCATCAAGTTTGATATAAGAGCTTGATAAAACATAGGATCTGTGTAAAAGCGAAAACATGAGACCAAATTTGAAGGACATCGGGATAAAACTTTGAAAGTTGGAATAAACCCCGCTAAAAGTTGGTTTTCTGTAGACTGAAGTTATAAAACGATTATTTTCTTTTGAAACCAAAATGTCTAAAAAAGGTAAAACGCCATTTGATTCGCTCTCATACGTAAATTCTATTGAAGAGTGCTGTGAATTTAAATAGTTTAAAAATTTCGAAATATGATCTTTTGATATAAATAAGATAAAACAATCGTCAACGTAGCGGCGGTAAAACACTGGCTTAAAATTGGTAGGACAGTCTTTTAGCCAATTTGGCTCATGATGTGACAAAAAAGCATTAGCTAAAACGGGACCTAATGGAGATCCCATGGCTACTATATCGGTTTGTCGATAAAGCTTAGAGTTAAAAAGAAAAATGTTGTTTTCAACAGCGAGCTGAATAAAACTGATAAAATCGTCTTTAGAGGTAAAACCATTAGGACAGTGCGAGGTTCCAAAAATATTGTTAGCGCTAAAAATATTAAAAATATTGTTAGTAAAAAAAAAATACCCAAAAAAAAAATTTAGTTAAAGCAAAATGGACGTCACGGAGTAGGTAAAAAAGGAAAGGACATCTAAATCGGACATAAACATATGTTAATTTCGATCAAGCGAGGGGATGCTTTCGCAAACGAAAAGGGACGGGGACGGGGCAGCGAAGAGACCGACGGAAGCGAAGACCGGAACGAAAAAAAAGCAACCGAAACGAAGCGGCACAGTACAAGAGAAAAAAAGGTAGGAACCCGCACGGGGCCGAACAGTCCAGTACTGGAAGGAACAGGACAGAGTGGAGCAGAACAAAGTTCAGTACTAGAGCAAACGATTCTAGGACACGAGGGTACTGGACACGAGGGTACTGGACACGAGGGTACTGGACACGAGGGTACTGGACACGAGGGTACCGGACACGAGGGTACTGAGCTAAGAAAAAATACGTTTGCCACAAATATGTAAATTTTTTAAACTGAATGAGCCGAACTCAATTTTAATCGTTTGAACGTGAAGACAATTAAACGTTACATAAGTCGTTTCGTTTTTAATTATAAATAACATTTTTTCTTGCTTAAATATAATGCAATTTAATAATCAAAAAACTACGTAAATTGTTTAAAAAACATCATACTAAAACATGAAATTTTTAAAGGTTATATTACACACAATTTATACCATGGGTTTTTAATAAAAACAATGATAATGTTTGAAGCTATCTCCGAATCTCTGGAGCTTCGAAACCCTGCCTTTGAAAAAACTAAAGAATTATTATTAAACAACCATGAGTGGAATGAGAACGCCAAGAAGTTATTTAATTACTGTTTTTTTTTGTTTTTTTTTCTAAATCATATACTCGTACAAAAATCGAAGCGAGTTTCAGTTTTTTGCTGTCTTTTTTATATTTAAACTCCTTTTATCGACTCTTGATTAAAATAAATGAGTTTTTTTGATAAAATCTTAAAAAATAATAACTTCTGCAAAAATAGATTTTAGCAGTAGAAATGTAAAAAATAACTTCTTGCCTTTTTAAGTCCACGCTAGCTTTAGGAATTTACTTGAACACATGTTGATCATTTAAAACAAGGCAAACAAAATGTGCTTTTAAAACCAAAAAACATACAATTGTTAGATTTTTCATGTATGATATTTTATACATTTAAATCTAAGTATAGAGTCGTAAGTTAAATAATCCAACAACGGATCTTTGGGAGTCTTCAAAACCCATTGCACTGTAAACTTTATTTTCCTAAGCCTAAGCGAAACCCAAAAATTAAGCTAAACTTTATCATAATATTTCAATAATAGTGTGCTTTTTAAAAATACCGAATAATTTAGTGTTAAAAAAGGCAAGCAATTGTTTTTCGGAAAATATTTTATTAAAAATGTTTTATTTGCAATTATTCCTGCAGTTATTTTTTCCGAAGGCATTTTTTAAAATTCATTTGTTTTTCAACACACCACGAAAAATAACCACAAAAATATTTTGACAGCACAATCAAAGCATAACAGCAACCTTAATGCTTATTATCTTTCAAGTCGTCTCATAGATTCTCAAGATTTTTAAAGCTAGTTATTATATAAAAAAATTCACGAAAATGTAGACAAATTACACGAAAACGTTTTAATGTTATGAAATTATTATTTTTGTTTTATGTCTTCTCAATAATTTTATTTTTATAATCCTCTTTTATAAGTCAGTCAAACAAACTAAATGATATTTAAATATAATAAACTATTGTTATGCAATAAGTTTATTCCGCTTTATGCAAGAAGGTTATGTTTTTTGCTCGTCAGTACCCTCGTGTCCAGTACCCTCGTGTCCCCCTTTGCATAATGAATCGATTTTGCTGCGAAGTTGTGGTGAACGCAATTTTTTTAAGCCCAGTACCTTCGTGTCCAGTACCCTCGTGTCCAGTACCCTCGTGTCCAGTACCCTCGTGTCCAGTACCCTCGTGTCCAGTACCCTCGTGTCCCGTTCCCGTTCGGAACAGTTCTGTTCAGAACAGTGTCAGAACTGTTCAGAACAGTGTCGAACTGTTCAGAACTGTTCAGAACAGTGTCGAACTGTTCAGAACAGTGTCGGTGTCCTTTCCAGTTTGCCCAAATTTGTGAGACATTAGGCATTTGAAAATGCCGAATTTGTACTTTGGTGCATTATAAAAGTCACCGAAACATTGTCCAACACTTATCACGTGATTTTATTGTGTATTTCCGTTGTTTTATGTGTTTAAATATCATTTGCGGAGTTTTATTTATTTTTTGATTTTGAGAACTGCAAATCAATCCTAGAACTGTTCTAGAACTGTTCGGAACAGGTTCTAGAACTGTTCGGAACAAGTTCTAGAACTGTTCCGAACAGTTCTAGAACGCATAGCACAGGGGCATGTAGAGTACCGGTTAAAGGGCAGTTCGGCTTGTGGATTTTTCCTAAACCATATAATTTTCCTGGTTGTGAGCCCGTAGGTGCCAAATTTTTAAAAATATCCTCTGAGATGATTTTTTTATTCTTAAAATTAATTAAAACTGACCGAATGCGTTTTTCATGATTTATAACAAAATTAAAACGTTTGTCCATATTGCTATTTTCTTTATTAAAACGAATGTCAATTTCGGAAAATTTCGAAAAATCGGATAAGATATCTAACATTTTTGAAATATAGGCACTTTGCACTGGAACTCAGTTTATACATGAAGTATACAATATACATAGTCGTAACCATAATGGATAATTACCGTATCTCCTACTTATCTTTTGTAGTATGCAGATCAACCCTCGAAAGCGCGCGAAATTTCGATCGGTTGATCTGCATACTACGAAAGATAAGTAGGAGATACGGTAATTATCCATTATGGTTACGACGATGTATATTGCATACTTTATGTATAAACTGAGTTCCAGTGCAAGGTGCCTATATGAGTCCTTGTCCATTAAAACCACTGAATTACCTTTGTCAGATTTTTGAATAACTAAATTATCTTTCTGTTTAAGCTGCATAAGAGCTTCTATTTCGGCCTTTGTTAAAACAAAAGAGTTTTAAAGAGTCATTTTATTAATAAAATGATGATAAAGCTGTTGGTTTAATGCTGGTTCGAATTAAATCTTGATTACAATTACAATTAAATTAAAATATATATGACTTGAAATTCGGAACATAGATACAACTGACAACGGAAAATCGATTGATAATCAAGATTTTTGTGATCTGAAAATTGTGCGGTCGATCATGACGTATATGCAAATTTTATTTAAAACAATTATAACTCGGCCGAATAAAATATATATGACTTGAAATTCAAAACATAGATACAACTGACAACGGAGAATCGATTGGTAGCGATGTTTTTTGATTTAACATTTTTTTGGTCACGGTAAAAAGGATTTACATTTAGCAAGCTTATACCGTGAAGTAAAGCCAAAACACGGGTGTTAAGTTTGCGGGTCTTTTAACAAAAATATATACAACAAGAAACACAAAGGATTAAAACTTATATTCTGGAAATCATATTGTAGAGCTTTTGACAAATGCATTTGTCATCTTCCGTACAGTAGAAATTCTAAAACACAAAATTTTGAGATTTGTTTTTCAAATAGAATAATAGTTACGATAAAACTAAACTAGATAGATAAAAATAAAATAGATAGAATTATTACTGTATTTTTAAAAAGTCTCAAAATTTTTTGTTTTCGAATTTCTACTGTACGGAAGATGACAAATGCATTTGTCGAAAGCTCTACAATATGATTTCCAGAATAAAAGTTTTATCTTTTGTGTTTCTTGCTTTAATATATTTTAAATTTCCCCGTAACAAATCTCTAACATATATACAACAGAACGATAGGAAAATCGATTGATAAGCACGATTTTGTGATCTGACAAATTGTGCGGTCGATCACGACGTATATGGAAATTTTGAAGCTAATCTTAACGGCCGCCGGTTACAAGACAAGATTTGAAATAGTTTACATGTTATAAAGCCCCGGATATACTTCGTTCAAAACAAACAACTAAAATTTAAATTTAGATAATACAAGATGTTTTTATTTAATTAAAAATTCAACAAAACCATTTAAAGTTACTTAAAATCGAAGTTTTTAGTTTTGTCCATTGAAAACTTTAAAGGAAGTATGAACCAGGCTTAATTCTATTACGAGTGAAATTATTACTAGGGATTTAGGGAGACACGAAGTTTTTTCGGGGAAGCGGACGCAAAAAGGCTTGATATAAAACAGTTGCTATGCAATTAAAAAACACAAAATAAACAAATAAATAAATAGGTTGTACCTGTACCAGCGTGTGGCGACGTACTGTGTCATTGTGGGATTTTGACCGTCCGGTTGTTGACCGAGAGTTCTAGCCATCCCGAAATCGCCGATTTTCAACAGACAATCCGCATTTATGAGCAAATTAGAAGGCTAAATATCAAACTTTTATTTTTATGCTAGAAGAACCTTGACGGAATTCTTCTACATGTCAATATCATATTTATTTTACAGTTATTTAATGAATAAATTTTCAAGAAAGCCAATGAATTTCGAATTCGGAAAACTTTTAGTTTATAAAATTTTTAAATAAATTAATATGTCAGGTATATAATTGGGATTAGGCATTACTTTTTGAATAAATTAAATTAACATAATAATAGAAAAGAACTTTTGAGGTTTTGGTGCGGTTTGAGCATAGGTATAAACAGTACTATTAAACAAACTCAATAATGTTAGCTACTAAAAGATTTAATTTGCATTTTTGGCGAAACGTATTCCTTCAGTTTTTTTTTTGTTTTTAGAAACTATATACCGCTTACCTTTAAGTCCCTGTGAATGACACCTGCACTGTGAATATACTTAAGACCCCGCAATATTTGATACAAGAAATACTGCAAGTGTTGGTCGGTCAGCGATTGCTTGGAATGGATGATTTGGTGCAAGTCCGTCTCCATTAAGTCCATCACCATATAAACGTCAGGTCCGTGCGTACCCGCCGCCTATAATTTTTTCTCCACTTGTTTCACAAAGGGTAAAATTTTATCATAAAGTAACAGAAAAAATACAGTATTAAAAAAACATCGGTTATTAAGTAAGAACTGCTGCTGCTGCTAAACAGTTTAAAACAGAAATAAGAACAATATATTTTTAATACATATATAACGTTTTCAAAACAAACGTCATTAAGATATGTAAAAACAATAGTAAACTCATTCCCCCAAAATTAAAATTTATTTTGATCATTCCTAATTCATGACAACACACCTTCTTCCGTCAAGGTGTATATTGCTGTGTACAAATGTACGCTGCACTCTAAAAAATTTTTCTAGGACATTTGCGCTTAGTGAAAGCGCGCGCTTTTATAGCGCATGACAGTTTTTCCTAAGAATCTAACCTTTACATACTCATGGAATTACTGGATTAATTTTTTCTTAAATTTAAAGTTAAGTTTTTTATTTCTGTAATTATGAATTTTTACTCTAAAAACTCACGTTTTTTTTTAAGTACATTGTAGCGATTTGTGGAGCTGTGTAAAATGGATGGTTGCTAATGCCCTTAGACTCCAAGAAAAAATCTCTGCCTAACGGTCTCTGCCTAAAAATCCATGCGATCTTCGGCTTTTATACGATATACTTGAATCGTTTGGACTAGAGAAAATCACAACCATAATTCAATCTGAAGCTTTGTAATATATTTTTTCTTAAATTAAAAAAAAACAAACAATATATACTTGAAACATGTCAAGAATAGCAACGATATTTTCATGGCGAAAATGCTTTAAAATCCGAACTTCCCTCAAGGTTCTCTTGACTAGAGTTGCCGCAGTAAAGGCGTTTGGTATTTTCTTAATGGCAATTTTTCGACCAGATCTAAAAATTTTTAATGATTTATAGAGTTATAATAGTTATGATTACTTACATATCAATAAGTATAGTATCAATTAACAATCCAATTATATATAATTCAGACCTGTGCACGGTCTGGAAATGCCCCACCGTTTTATTGGAGGATTTGTACCCCCCGTTTTATTGCCTTCCCCCCGCCAAAAAATGAAACAGTACCCTAAAATTATGACTCATTTTTTAACCTATGATGACGCCATCATCGCGAATTTTTTTTTGCAGTTTTTAGCCTATTTCAATGTATTTTAAGCCATTTTAGACCTATTTTTACCTTATTTTCGCTTTTTTGTCCCTTTTTTCCCTTTTCCCTTCTTTTTTCCCCTTTTTTTCTCCTTTTTTCTCTTTCCTCCCTGCTTGCCCCCCCCCGTTTTATTGCCCCCTCCGTTTCAAAAAAATTGGCCCCCCGTGCCCCCCCCCGCTAAACTACCGGGGAGGCGGCTTGCACAGGTTTGATAATTATACTAAAACTTTGTGAATCGTATAATAGCTTAGAATGATTATTATTTGTTCGAAGTAATATTTCTTCAACTGTGTATTTTTTCCCACAAAAAACAATGCTCCTATGACGAACTTATTATTACTGTAATTTTAGCAGCAAAATAGTTTGAAATAAGCGGTTTTTTTAATTCACTATACTATTTGAAGAGCTGTATTTGTTTTGGAGCCCAAAATCAACAAAACTTTTAAAGCCTCTTTTGTACCACCAAAAAACTAGACAAAAAAGCTTTTATAGTTTAATCTTCATTTTACGATCAAAGCGCCTACAATATGTTCTTTTAAAATTATTTTAATAATGCTAAATTAAATATAATTTTTGCTTTAAAACAATTTTTTTAACATATTTTGTTGTTTTTTTTTTCAAATATTTCTTTGTAAAAAAAGATAAGGTAAGGTTTTCAGATTTTAATAAATTTTTTGGCAAAATTTATTTTTTAACACGCTAAAATCTATTGTTCATACGTTAATACATAAAAAAATTTTGAAGCATGTGAACGTGGGAAACTTAAATTTTCGTCGGTTTGTTATTCAAATTTATTATTCTCAGAGGATCCCAATGCGTATCTTAATTTAAAAAATACAGATTAATAAAAAACACCAACTAGACATAAATTCGTTAAAAAAATTTTAAGATGCAAAAATTTAGGGTGTAATATTTTCGTTTTAATATATACCCCCAATTAATGTACATACTATCAGGTCACAACGAGAAAAAAAGTGTCACACAAAAAAATCCCAACGGTTAATAAGTTACTATTAACAATAATTAATAATAAATTAATAATAACAATAGTTCTGAAAATAGTATTAGGGTAACTGACTTAATTTCGGCCACGCCTTAATTTCGGCCACCAATTTAGAGTGTTAGAAAATTGGCTTATTTTTAAAACACAAAAGAACTAGCACAAAAGTAACTATATTAATGTTGAATAAAATGTTTTTGCAAAAGTTTTTTATTTTTGTTATTCTACATTATCAACATTTTCATACAAAAAGTGAATTTTTTGTGATTTTCCTAATTTTTGCTTTGTGTTTAAACTGCATCAAATTTAGAACGAAGCAATATATAACCTTAAAATATCTTCTATTTAAAGCTCAAAGTTGTTAATTTTTATGTTTTGATATTTTCTTCAAAATCATTTTGCAATGCGTTTAACTAACTGCGCAATTTAAGATTCCGTTAATTTCGGCCACCTGAAAATTTAGGTGAAAGAACCTTTCGTTTTTTTGCTGTTTTTAAATATCATTGTACTACCGTGTTTATAAAGAATTTGTTTTTCGTTTGACTTTTTTTTCTCATTTCGTTTAACATGCCAAACACTTTTTTTCATAATTCACCAAACATTATTTTTACAATTTTCTTATAATTCAAAAACATAAGTTTTAAGCAGCGAAATATATTTTTTTAAGTATTTAGCACTTTTTAAAAAATAAAACCAGTTTCTAACTAAGAAGTTATACCAAAATAACGGCAAACAAAAAAAACATATTAACTGTTAAAAGCAGACAAAATATTTGTTTTGATGCGTTTCAGGACTCTTCCGTTTTGTTGTGGGACGCCCTACAAACAAGACAAAAAATGATCGTATAACCAAAAATATATAATATACCGAAAAATGTGCAACTCCTATATAAAAAAAGTACAGAAAAGGTGGCCTTTATAATGAGCCTCTCCATTTAAATGACACTCTCCACTATAATGGCATAGTAGCCATTTTAATTCGGCGAGTTAAAATGGAGAGGAAGCTATTATAATAGCCATTTATTGATTTAATTTCACTTCATATATACTCACAAGTGTAATACTGTCCGGGCCGCACGAGTTTCCCCGTGTCGGTTTAATACTGTCCAACACGCAGAAACTCGTGCGGCCCGGACAGTATTAGACTTGTGAGTATATATGAACTGAAATTAAGTCAATAAATGGCTATTATAATAGCTTCCTCTCCATTTTAACTCGCCGAATTAAAATGGCTACTATGCCATTATAGTGGAGAGTGTCATTTAAATGGAGAGGCTCATTATAAAGGCCACCTTTTCTGTACTTTTTTTATATAGGAGTTGCACATTTTTCGGTATATTATATATTTTTGGTATAACTTCTACAATATTACTTTTTTTATTTTTTTTTGGAAATTTAAAAAAATTTACCTATTATCCAGTGCTGAGCAAACTACACCGTAAGCACCTGTTCCAATATTTTTAACCGGCGTATACGGAGTTTCATCCAGCCTAAATTTTATGCGTTTTCAATACATAAATCTAATATAATAAATAATTTGATTAAGATGTGTATTAATTTGCATGAGTATCAGTTGCGCGATTCTGACTGGACGCACGTTTAGTTTAGTATATCTTCTTGAGCGGTTTTGTTGCCTGAGAGTTAAGAGGAGTCAATAAATTAAAAAGAGATGATATGATTATAGATCCAGGATCTATCTGTAGCATAACAAAACTCAATTTTTTGAGTTCAGTTTTCCCCCAATAAATGCAAATGTGTAATAAAAAAATTGAGTTTTCTTTACATAAGTTTTCTAAAAATAAAATAGTGAAACAATTTCAGTTATTTCTATGACTTTTAGTATCAGTTTAAGCTATCGATTACTACACAGTCATCCTTTTTGTATCTAAATTTTGAATTAACTAAAACGAATTTTTCTAACGCATAAACTATTGCGCAGACCCGCTGTGATTCTTGAAATCTATGTATTATTATTTTTTGTGTAAAAATAAAAAATATTTTTGCAGCTTAACTTTGTGCAATGAATTTTTCCGAATCGAAGCATTTATTTCTTTAGAAAAAACTAAAAAAAACAGCATCCCAAATAAATATGCTACTGTATTATCATAGAATTTAATCAATTAATGAATTAATTAATCGCAGAAAAAAAATTATATTTTTTCTTGAATATATTACGATTTAAAAAATTATTTAAGTTTAATAAAACTTTTTACGAAATATAAGATGGAATTTAGCTAAAAGGATTTAAGACCGTTAAAGTTTGAAGAATTCAGAGCCTATATTAGAAACAACACATAAATTTGAAGCATATATCCTGTTGAAACCTGCAAGCATAAACTCTAAAATTTATCAAAAAACCTAATAAAATCATAATATCATTCTTTAAAAGATCGGAAAATGCTCGGCTACCAGTTCAGTTGTTTTCTTGGGAATTTTAGACTGAAACAATCATTTATAGTAGCACTTGTATCGCAAAATAAAAAAAAACACTTACTTAAATTCCACTTCTAATTGTTTTTGCTGGATAAACGCAAGTTTTTTATCCGCCTTGGTTTTCGAGTCGCCCATTGTTTAAAGCTAAAAAGCTCAAAACCTTTCCCTTCGATCACTGATGACAAATTTTGTTCAAATTAAAACTTTTTCAAGCGGACTAGAAGGGGCTTAGTCACTTCGCCGCCTTATGAAACCAGTTAGTTCCACAGATACACGCAAAGATCTACATATTTTATAAACGCAATAAGTTTCCACCGATCGGTCGTTGTAAAGTGCTCTTATAACTTATGACTTTTTACAAGTTCTGTTTGTAGTAAAGTTACCGCAAAGTTTGTAAACGCAAACGACCACGAGACACTCATGACAATTTGTTTACAGCCGTTTATTTATACGATTGGCTTCGCAATCCCGTGAAAGGTTAAAACTCAATTTTGACGCAAATGGAAACCCGGCAAAGGCAATATAAATAAAATCCGCAATATAAAGATATTTCACATGCGTTTTTCGTACGAGATTTAGCCCGCGCGGGTTTTTTCTTCTATCGAATGGGCGTATTTTAAAACTGTTTCAACGGTTATTACTCGAGAATATGTCACCTGCCTGGCTGTAATTTAGCCACTTACAGAAAAAATTTACGGGAGCCCAAAGCCTCTTGAAAAGTTGAACGACCAATAGAATTAAACCCACTATAAAATGTACAGCAAGTATGGATCTTTGTTGACATTTTAGTAAATTTTGAAAATATATGAACTAAATACCATGCGAAGTACTACCGTCAAATCTGTTCAACTCGTGTTTCAAAAAACAAGAATTCTAACCGGAACATAGCAATACGTAACTGAACGAAGTACAAAATAAAAGTGTTCCCTTTAACAAATAAGGTTATTGGAAAAACGAGTGGAACAAATGGAGTGGGAAGACCGGCGGAAGACATTCGGGAACGCATGCTAAAGTGTTTTTAATTGCGAGAGCCGGCGTGAACGCATGCTAAAGGTTTAAAAAAAAGCATTTTAATTCAAATAAAATTTATTTTAACATTAAAACTAATTAGAAAATTCATATTTCATTAGTTTTTAGCTATTTTCATGAATACTTATTGTCATTTTTGCTTAAAAACCGCATAAAAGCAAAACCAGCGGGAAGACTGGCGCGAAAGCATGCCAACTTCCCCGCGGTTTGGCAAAATACCATAAAAATATTTTTATTTATTTTTCGCTTAAATAAAAAGTTTTATCCATTAACTTTTCCCCAAATGTAGTAAAACAACTAAACTTAAGTTTTATAACCTAATTTCTGGTCAAGTGTAGATTTAAATACCATTTATTTAAACCACATGCGCTTTATCGCCTGCTATTGGCCGGCCGCCTGGCCGCCAAGACTTTTCGCCTGGGTTTTATTCTCTCCCTTTTTTATAGTTTTTAAGTTTTACGCAATTTTGAATAAATGTGCACTGCAAAAAAGCGGTGCACTCTATCTGTGCTATTGATTAAAGCAATACGTAACTGAACGAAGACA
>JASAMX010034549.1:0-53327 GCA_030248175.1 Microlaimidae sp. YZB2_3
ACTGAACTGAACATCATACGGAACGACCAATCAGCTGCGCGTCAGCTATTGTCATGCAAATTAAACTACATTGTATGCACTTCATTCTTTACGCGACTTTGATCGAATGAGGCGTGTGACAATGGCCCTTATTAGCGCTTGCCTTGACCCAATCGGGAGCTTAAATTTTTTTTCCCTATCAATATCACATAAAAAAGTGAAAAAAGTTTCTATTATTCAATGCTGCGAGCGACACATAAACAAGTTTTTGAATTAAACTTGTTTTATAAACTCTTTTTAGTCAATCTTGTTGAAATTCACTGAGGAGTAGACAATATTATAGGCGCTCACGGTCGTTAGAGTCCTACTTGTTGTTTATATAAATAAGTCTTAAAATAGCACGCCCGAAAAAACAAAAGGGCGCGTGGCAGGGCAAACAAAAATAGCAACCCGCGCTGTCGTTATAACGGCAGTATTTAGACGAAATCTATGGCGAGTTCTTTCTTTACAATAGCATTAAAGTCTGTACAAAAATGATGTGGACTGGAAAAAAAATTAGATGAGCATATCTGGTTAATAGTACGGTCGATTTATACAATTATTATTGTACAGAATTTAACGATATCTATACTTTGATATATAATTATCGTATGCTTGTTTTTCTATTGCTATACTTTTCTGTTAGTGAAATATGCTCGCTTAATTTTTTTTAAATCCACATAATTTTTGTACCAATCTTAGGTTTCTTGAGAACTTATTTACCACCAAAAATGTTTTTAGTAAATTAAGAAAAAAATATAGCCTCACTGAGGGTAACGTTGCTGCACCGCTTTTTTATAACTTGTTACTTATTAACTAGTGTTAGTTATATTTTTAGTTATGCTTTCAACTAAATTTACATTAACGCCTATTTACTCGGTTTGCAACACATAAGATAAAAAAATTTTATTGTAAAAGCTTTTGGTACACATTTACTGCCAAAGTTTTGTTAAACAAAATACTGCAATATTATTATAATTTTAGTATTAAAGCGTTGTAGTGAAACAGATCATCATTTAAGTCCGGCATCCAGCACGATATTTACTATACAATTAAACGGTGATGAGCTGTTTTGTAGTAATTACCGAGCTGAATGGCGGATATGTTTCCAAGTTAAATGAAAAAGTAAGCGGTTTGTATGTAGATCAACTAGGACATGTTTATAGACGCATCCCTCCTAACTTAACTATAAGCTTCACCCGCAAAAATACAAAAATCAATAAATTACTATTTTAAAATATGTCCTAAATCTCAAAAAAAATAAATTTTTAAACTAGGTGCGCGTTTTTACAAACGCGTACCTAAAATTAAAAAAAATCCGTAACAAATTTTTATAAAAAAATTACGAATACTTAAAATTCATCTTGCAAAACTAATCTTTTGTTCGCACGAGTAGTCATAACTTGTGAAATATTAAGGTTATTTTAAAAACCAAACTATTAAGGCTGGTTCATACTTATGTAAAAACGTCTTTTGGACAAAGTCCAAAGGACAAACACAGCGTATAAACGTATGTAAAAACGTCCTTTGGACTTTGTCCAAAGGACGTTTTTACATAAGTATGAACCAGCCTTTATTATTTACACGAACAACAAAATGATGTTATCAGAATATTATATTTTTCTTAATGTTATTATTATTTTGCACTTCCAATTACAAAAAAAACAAATAACAACTATTAAAATATCTATTAATTCTGATAACACCACTGTGTTGTTCGTTTAAATACAAATAAAATGATAGTTTGTTTTTTTAAATAACCTTAATATTGCACATGTTATAAATGCTTTTGCGAACAAAAAATTAATTGCAACATATATTTTAGGTGTTTGTCAATTTTCATAAAATCTTTTTACGGATTTTTTTAAATTTTCAGGAGCACGTTTCAAAAACGCCTACCTAACTTTGAAAAATTTGCTTTTCGAGAATTTACTGATTTTTGTATTTTAGGGATGCAGCTTAGTTAAGAGGAATGTGTCTAGTGTTGTAAAAAGTAATGATTTTCAACTGTTTTAAGTAAAAGTAATTTGGGGTTAAATTAAGATTTAGGCTGGGGAATTTTACCCCGCACCGCACCCAAGAAAGGTGGCACCTTGCGGATCCTTAAGGCTGGTTCATACTTATGTAAAAACGTCCTTTGGCAAAGTCCAAAGGACGTTTTTACATACGTTTATACGCTGTGTTTGTCCTTTGGACTTTGTCCAAAGGACGTTTTTACATAAGTATAACCAGCCTTTAAGCGATCGTTCTTAGAGCTGACTCTAAAAGTGGTTTAAAAAAGGTAATTTTAAAAATTTTTATTTAAGTAAAGTAAGAATAAAAGTAATTTTTGATTGTTTAACTTAGGTAAAGTATATATATATATATATATATATATATATATATATATATATATATATATATATATATATATATATATATAACATGCCAAAAATATATAATATAAAAAATAATTAAAACAATTTTCACGCACATTTTTTACAATTTTTAAGCACAAATCCGAAATTTTTTTGTATTAAATTTATATATGTTTTTAGGATTTGACATTTTCGATAAAAACATTATGGGTCACTTAGAAAAAAAAAGTAAGATGATGGTTACATTTTTGAATGAATTACTTTTTTGTTTATAAAAAGCATAGTAGTTTAACCCCTCAAATTTTTAATAACATTCAATTAAATTATATTCATCTGACGTCGTAAATTTATGGGGACAAGTAAGGAAGGACCAATTAAAATTTTGCGGTAATGACGTTATTTAAAAAAATGAATTGAATCGCAGATTTTTTTAATTTCCGCCTTTTCAAAAAATATCGTCGTTATGGAACAAAAAGTCAGAATTATCATAAAATACTTTGTAACTGTAACTTTTTTTATTTTTTAATACACGAAAAGAATAAAAACTATGAGTCAGAGTCACGTATTAAAGTTATACTGCTTGTAACTCCAGTGTCTTAGTAACGCTGATATACAAAAGTTAGTCAGCTTTAACCCTGTCTGCGTTGGCACCGCAGGGGAGGCGAAGATGTCAAAGAAAAATTCAGCATAACTGGAAAAAGGAAAGGAAACTATAATCTATTAATAAATATATTATACCTACTTAATTTATTGATTATATTAAAATATAAGCTATTAATAATATAATCTCCTACAGCGGAACTATTGACCTTCTCACTTCTCCAGTCAGTTTTTCACTTATATATAGTTTTATTTGTGAAACATTAAGTTAGGGATTTAACAATTTTGATTTTATATTAAACTGCTTAACCCGTTACCGTGATTGCTTTTTCACCCGGGTGAAAAGTCGTAATTCCTGTTATTTTCCTGGGTACGGACCATTGCGAACGCACTCTGATTACTAGCGAAAATAGCAGGAATTAATACATTTGCAAAAAACACTTTTCACCGTCGTAAGCGGGGAAAAGGCAATCACGGGAACGGGTTAAGGCGCCTGGCGTGTGCATATATGTGCATATCGTTTAGGAAAAGCCCTTCAAAAATTGCATAGCAGTTCTAATTAATTTAAAAATTTTTAACAAAACCCAATTTCGCTAAAAAATTTAAATTTTTTGTTGTTAAATAGTCAAATTCAATATTGCAAATCACGAAGTCAGCTTGGTTGAATTTCTCTATAAGTATATTTGGCATCCATGAGCCATTCCACTAACGGCAAGTTAACTACCGGCTAAGTTAGCCAGTTTTAAAAAAGGTATAAGGTTTTTTTAATACCTTTTTTAATCCTATTTATAAGGTTTTTCCAACAGTTTTATAACGATATTGCTTAGTTTTAATATATTTGGTGTAATTAATCAAAATTTTTTTAACGCTTAACCTAGAAAATAATAAAATGAAATGATTTAATTTAAAAGAAACAGATTTAATATTATTGAATTTGCAAATTTTTTAAAAAAATTTTTGTCATTGGGCGAAAACGTGGCAGTTAACTATTGCTTCTCATAAATGTAGTGTTTTATCTTTGGGTTTTGGAAGTCCGTGTACTAGTTACTTTTTGAACGATGTTGAACTTACCGGAACACCAACCGGGGGGGACCCGGGGAAAACAAACCAAAAAAAACCTAACCTCTTCAGAACCTTGTGCAACTCTTTCCGCCAAAGCACTTTCTAGGGTTGGGTATATATTTCGCCCCTCACGCGCGCGCATAAGAAAATACACGCGCGCGCACACAACGCACACCTCTCCCCCCTCGGGGAGTGAAAAACATATATAGGCACCCCATATCTTAAAAAAAAAAGAAGAAATTATTTTTATTATCAAAAAATTATTATTATCTACGCAGAAAAAAAAAAAATAATATAAATTCTAGCAAAAGACGAAACAAAGTTTCGAAAAAAAAGCCTTATATTAAATGGAATAGTATAAAGCTACATAAGACTAAAAACTAAATGCCAGAAAAGACTGAAACAAGTCTCTTTAAAACCTGTAAATTAATAACAGATTTTGTGAAATTTTCAGAAAAACAAAACCGAATAAAAACAATACGTGTAAAAGCTTTAGTTTGCGTTTTTTAACCATTAATAAAACTTAATTCACATAAATTTCTCTCAAAATGGATTAACTTTTACATGAGTTAACCAGCTGTAAATACCACAGTATTAGTTAAGTCACACGTCGTCAAAACGATACAAAAAAGTATAACGCAAGCGTCACAGTAACCATGAAAAATTTCTGTCAAAATAAGTTATCGCATTGCGCATTAAATTTTGTAATTTATCATTATTTTCGTATAAAGCAAAACGTACCGCCATATTAACGGCTTTTTAAAATCAAATATCAAGTTTTAAGTCCGAAAAACATTGAAAAATTCAGATTTAATATAAGGCGACTTTTAATTTAACAAATACATTGACAGCTAATTTGTTTTATGTAATAAATAGAAACATTAAAGAAAAAGTCGCCTTATATTAAATCTGAATTTTTCAATGTTTTTCGGACTTAAAACTTGATATTTGATTTTAAAAAGCCGTTAATATGGCGGTACGTTTTGCTTTATACGAAAATAATGATAAATTACAAAATTTAATGCGCAATGCGATAACTTATTTTGACAGAAATTTTTCATGGTTACTGTGACGCTTGCGTTATACTTTTTTGTATCGTTTTGACGACGTGTGACTTAACTAATACTGTGGTATTTACAGCTGGTTAACTCATGTAAAAGTTAATCCATTTTGAGAGAAATTTATGTGAATTAAGTTTTATTAATGGTTAAAAAACGCAAACTAAAGCTTTTACACGTATTGTTTTTATTCGGTTTTGTTTTTCTGAAAATTTCACAAAATCTGTTATTAATTTACAGGTTTTAAAGAGACTTGTTTCAGTCTTTTCTGGCATTTAGTTTTTAGTCTTATGTAGCTTTATACTATTCCATTTAATATAAGGCTTTTTTTCGAAACTTTGTTTCGTCTTTTGCTAGAATTTCCGCCTTTTAATGCATTGAATTCAATGTCATTTATTAAAGATATAAAACATTAAAAAATTTACTCATTTTAAAAGAAACGTCATGGTCTCCTCATGATATGAATACAATTATTTTCATATCCAAAACTTCAATGTAATTTTAAGCAGTATACTATACAAAAATTAAGTCTGGGTAACTCCGTAAAATTGTATGGAACCTGAAAGAACCATATAAAATAGTGTGTTTTTCTTCTGTTTAAATTTTTTTAGTTAGACCTGATTTAATCACTTTTTTGGAAATTAGCTTTATTTGGACTTTTGTTTTGTGCTTGATTTTTCTAGATTGATGGTTTATTTTTAAACAACAAAACCACACCATTGTAAATGGTTTTTCCAGGTTCCATACAATTTTACGAGGTTACCCAGACTAGTCTTTTCTCGCATTAAATTTTTGAAGTGATTGTAGCTTCATAGTAATCCATATAAAAAAGAGTTTTTTCTGTTTCGATTTTGATAAATTTCCGTCTATTGAAACATTGTACCCCGCAGCGCTCACACGTCACCCAAGATTTATTTCATTTTATTTTTTTAAATATTTTTATTGTTGCCATATGGCTGCTAATTAGTGGTAAGGATATTTTTTCGCTCTTTCCGTTGAAAATTAATAATTTTTATAAAAAGGTAAGGAATCATAATTTAAACCAAAAAAATAACCACAAGAGAATGTGTATTACTGAATGAAGTTACTTAATATGTAATTCAGTAAGGAAAAAAGTGTCACACAAGTACCCCAGTACCTAATGCGTAACTTAGAAAAAAACTGGTCGTTTTTCACATGAACAGAGGTTTAACTACGGGCAATAGAGCATATTCGAGAATGAAATTCAGGTGAGGGGGCAATTTAGCATCTACGTGCAAAAAATCAGCTCCAAATATTCACCACAGGAAAAAAATTTTTGGGGGACCCCAAAAAAAAACAAAAAAAAGTTAAGCAAATTAAGCTTTTTAGTATGAAATTCAGGTATGTTTAGCAAAAGTTTTTAGGTTTTTAATATCAGAAAAATATGGGTAATATTTTAGTTATGTAAAATGTTTAGATTTTTAATTGGCTAAAAAACTATTAAAGGTTTTGTTGATTTCGATGACGCCATCAACAACGGTTAACCGCGCAGTGACTTAACCCATTTAATATAAGGGAAAGAGCGCTCCGCGCTCTTCCCTGATTTATATTGAGAACTTGAGTACTTTTATTTTATTCATGTTCTTCATTGAAGCCTTTCAAAAACGAACATTTAATTTATTTATTTCTTGATATTATACTGATTTTTTTTTATAACCAATTTTTTCATTTATTGTATTTTTAGTATCAGTTTCCATAAAATATTATAGGGTTCTAAATTTTGCCTTTATGTAATTCTGAAAAACTTTAAAAATACTTTTTCCTTATTATTATCTTTGATTATTTATATATATTAAATATTTTGTCCACAAACAAATCTGCCATTTCCTATCAAAAAGGGTTTTCCAGCAAAACAATCATCAATTTAGAAAGAAAAAGAAAAAGTCCAAAGGGTTTACCAAAAGACGACCAAAGATTTACTTAGAATTATAAACACGTATAAGTGAATTAGATCTGAAACTCGAAAAACAGAAAACGACAGAAAGGAAAAACAAAAAAGAGAGCGAGAACGAAAAGGAGAAAACAAAGAACAAGAAGAAGAACAAACAAAGCCAAAAAAACAAGAAAGCCAATTGCCAATCATTAGCACATGGAATAACCTACCCAAAAAGATTGTATCTAGTAAAACATTAAGTGAATTTCGAAAAAAAATGAAATCATATAATTGTTTGTAATAGTGCATATTTATTGAGGTAATATTTATATTTATGTATTTTTACTGACATTGTATTCTTCTTCTACTTGCATGTGTAGCAGTCGTAGTAACGACCTGTGTATTTTAATTAGTAAATAAATAAATAACTAGCCTTGAAAAATGCTCCAAAAATAGAGCAGCAAAAAAGGGCGATTTTTCCCCGGGCGTATGTTTAGACAGAAAAGATGTGGACTAGGCTGAGATGGACATTATGTGGACTATAGAAAATTTGCATTTTTGGTTTGGGCAGCTGCTCACTAAATCAAAATTTCTACCATATGATAATGATTTGTTTATACATTAATCTAATCACAGCACTGTTGCATTTTTTTAAGTTTGATGAAATGTCAATTGAAAAAATTATACTCACAGCAATCTTTGACAAGCGCGAAATCGCCACTTTTTCAATTTGAAGGTTATATTTGTATGTGTAAGAAACAACTAAATCTGAAAAAGTGGCGATTTTGCGCTTGTCAAAGATTGCTGTGAGTATAATTTTTTGAATTGACATTTCATCAAACTAAAAAAAATGCAACAGTGCTGTGTGATTAGATCAATGTATAAACAAATCATTATCATATGGTAGAAATTTTTATTTAGTGAGCAGCTGCCCAAACCAAATGCAAATTTTCTATGGTCCACATAATGTCCATCTCAGCCTAGTCCACATCTTTTCTGTCTAAACATACGCCCGGGGAAAAATCGCCCTTTTTTCCTGCTATATTCTTAGAGCATTTTTCAAGGCTAGTCTACCACTTTTTTTGAATTAAATTAAAAAAAATAGCCTGATAAACTATAGTTTTAGCTGCGCAATGACATATGTTTATAATCATTCCGTTGCGGAGATATAGTTTTTTAAATAAAAAATAATAAGAAGAAGAAGATGAATTTAAATTACAAAATTTACCCACGTTGTTTAATTATAGTTAGTGCGGTTCAGTTGCGCTCCAGACAAAGTTTACCTACGTTCTCTAAATATAGTTGGCGCGATGCCGTGCGCCAAATAATAAGAAGATGATGAACATGAATTACAAAATTTACTCACGTTCTCTAAGTATAGTTGGCGCGGTGCCGTGGGTTAAATTGCAGTATGGCACTCCGCATCACCGATGATTACCTGCGCGTGGCGCTCCAGCGGCACCGACGTTTATTATTATTTTTTAATAAATAAAACTTTGAATTAATTTTGTCATCAGTAATGCAAGAATTAAAAAAAGTACTCTGTTGTTTTCGCCGTTTTCCGCGCGGTTGAAGCAGATGGCGCTGGGAACTGGTTCCGTTTCTGCCACCAATTAAAACCGGTCTGCTTTTTTGTGCGGTTTCTATGAGGGGATGTTGGTTGTCTGCTCTGTATAATCCTTATTGTTGCCAAAAGGCTGTTATTGTGCGTTTGGGAGTTTTTATTTGTCTATTTTTCAAATTTTTTATTTTGATGAATAAATCAATAACAAGGACCTAAATGAAAAAGTGCTTCCTAAGAAAGTTGCGTAATTCCTTCTTCTTTCTAATGAGCCCATGTTTATTTTTGATCAATCAGTAACGAATGAGGAATATCGGTTTCTAGGATGGAGCGTTGGAATAATAATAATAAGAAGAAGGTTCTGAATTTCAAAATTTACCCACGTTCTCTAATAATGGTTGGCGTGGCGCCACGGGGCGATTTAGCCCCGTGGCGCTCCCGCGCCACCCATGATATCCAAACAGCTATCAATAGCTTGTATTTAAAAAAATATCCATCATATTAGTAAAAAATTATGTTTTTCATTTTAAACTGAAAAAATTGTGAAATTTTACAGGAGAAAAAAACCAATTCGAGCAATAAAAGCTTTTTTAACAGTCGGCTAACTTAGCTGGTTGTTAACATGCCGTTAGTGGATCCGTTCCAACACGATGCGGTTTTTAAACCACAACTTCTTAACTTAAGATTAGTAACTATTGTGCTATATATATAATATACATGATTAATGTATATATATATTTTTTTAATGAAATATTTATATGTCAATGAAAGTTTAAATGATATAGTTACGATGTTTTGAAATGAAACAAAACCATTAAAGGGTTTAGGGTCGATGGAGCCGAGGGAACTTGGAGCCGAAAATAAAAATCGCTAAAACCTATATCTAAGCCTAAGCGAAGCCTAAAAAAAGGTAAAAAATTTTTCAACGGCTCTAAGTTCCCTACTTGTGGCTCTAAGGACCCCGTACCCATTAAAGCCTCGATTTAAGCTCCAACCGAACCATATAGAACCAACTATTTACGTGAACATTCTGTCATTAAGTTTCCCAAGTTAAATAATAAATATTATTAGTAAAATCAAGAATATATAACACAAGAGAATGTCCGACTGTACACTAAATTTTTGACCAAAATTTTGCGAGAAAAGCCGCACTTTCGAATTCGTGTGCGACTTTTCTCGCAAAAATCCGCCATTTTCTGCAAGTTTTCCCGCGCTGCGATTTTTTACACAGTGTTAGTTTTCTCGCAGTGGGGACTGCGACTTCTTTCGCACTCTATGCTGCTTTATTCGCACTGCGATTATTTTCGCACTGCGAGTCGGGCTGCACAACAAAAAAAATAAAAACAAAGCGGAGCGAAAATTTTGTGTTTAAATGAGTAAAAGTCGTTTTTTTTTACCTTAAGATGTTAAAACTTTTTAGTTTTAATAAAATAAAGTAACTTTCGAACGTTTTAAAATTAAATAAAACAAGTTCGAAGTGTTTTACTCCATTGAAAATGATTACTAGCGTCTGTATTTTTTTCGTTGCGCAGCCAGACTTGCAGTGCGAAAATAATCGCAGTGCGAATAAAACAGCATAGAGTGCGAAAAAAGTCGCAGTCCCCACTGCGAGAAAACTAACACTGTGTTAAAAATCGCAGCGCGGAAAAACTAGCAGAAAATGGCGGATTTTTGCGAGAAAAGTCGCACACGAATTCAAAAGTGCGACTTTTCTCGCAAAATTTTGGTCAAAAATTTATTGTATAGTCGGACATTCTCTTGTGTTATATATTCTTGGTAAAAGTTAAAATTTGTAGTATTTTCCACTTTTTATTTAAACTTTTGAACTCAAAGAATTGCTGACTGTCGTCTTTTTAAGATAATTGGATCTAAAATATTCTCAATCAAAAAATGCAGATTTTTGTAAACCTTCAGTTACAAAATTGCCATCTTCGTAAAAAAATCGCAAAAACAGATTTTTTGGAGAAGTTGTTGGTTAAAACTTAAAAAGAGCCAATATCAGATGATTTTAGAAATTTGTCTTGTAATTTACAACAACTATAAAAGTTTTCCAATATTTTAAAAAACCTTGGAGATGTAAATTATAGACGCCTCCCTTAACTAAGCTCCGCCTGCAAAACTATAAAAATCAATAAATTTTTATGTTAAAATAAGAATTTTTCATAAAGATATAATTTTTGTTAGCGAGATATAAACACAAATTTTCTAGTCCATATTATTTTTGTACTTATTTATGGTTATTGATAAACCCAATTACTGCAGATGAGCGTGAGTTGGTGCAGTGTCACAAAAGTTTTTTTCTCTTCTTTTTAATATGTCATTATTTTAGATGTTTTTGAATCATCACCATCAGAAGAGTGGGAAAGTTTGTCTCTAGGAAAAAAAGGTACAGTTTTCATTGAAAATACTTGAATGTGCTTGATTGAATTGATCATATCAACAACAAAATTTATAATATTTTACAAACAAAAATGTCGCTTTGTTGTAGGGGCATTTTTTTATTTTAAATTTAAAATTGTAGTATTTATACTCATATAAAAGCTTTTAACACACTGACTTTTTTAAAAGTCTGCCGTTTATTAAGTTTTATCCAGTTGTTATTAATTTTTATTACACCCCATAATGTACCCTCTTAAAATTTTAAAGGGTGATTTTTATAAGTAAGTAATCTTTATACTGATAAAGTTCTCGACACGCTGACAACAACAATATTAATTTTAATCCGATTAAACCAATGATTACTAAACTTACACCCCACAATGTACCGCCCCTAAAATTTTTAAAAGGTGGTTTCCGCAAGCTTATTTTAATACTGTCGTGTTTATATTTATATGAAAGCTCTTAAACACTGAGTTTCAAAAATATGAATTTTAGTTTTTCTATACGTAACTATTATCACTTTTACACCCCAGATTGTATACCCTTTGAACACTGTAGAATATATTTTTGAGCTTTAAAAATTTGGCTGAAAAAAATTGAAACAAAATTTGGACAGTTAAGTAGATAATCCACTAAAATTTTTATGAAAAAAATATTTCTTAGTAGCCAAATAATTAGGTACCTTAATTAGAGACGTGCGCTCAAAATTTATACAGGTTCAAAGTGAAAAAAACTTAAATTTTTTTAATCTATATATAAATAGACGTAGGGTAACTGACTTAATTTCGGCCACGCCTTAATTTCGGCCACCAATTTAGGGTGTTAGAAAATTGGCTTATTTTTTTTTAAAAAATAAAAACAAAAAAAACTAGCACAAAAGAACTGGATTGAATGTTGAATAAAGTGTTTTTTTGCAAATATTTTTTATTTTTGTTATTCTACATTATCAACATTTTCATATAAAAAGTGAAAATTTCTAACTATTTTCGAATTTTTGCTTTGTGTTTAAACTGCATCAAATTTAGAACCAAGCAATATATAACCTTAAAATATCTTCTATTTAAGGCTCAAATTTGTTAATTTTCATGTTTTGATATTTTCTTCAAAATTATTTTGCAATGCGTTTAACTAACTGCGCATTTTAAGATTCCGTTAATTTCGGCCACCTTAAAATTCACGTCAAAAAACCTGCCGTTTTTTGCTGTTTTTAAATATCATTGTACTACCGTATTTATAAAGAATTTTTTTTGCTCGTTTGACTTTGTTTTGACGTTTTTAAGCCAAAAATAAAAAAATTGAACAAAAAATGCAAGTAATTAAAACTTGTTTTTTAAGGTTTTGACATAATTATTTAAAGTCTTGCTAATAACTATTAAAGTTCGCAAACGGAAAAAATTAAGTTATATGTACCAAGAACAATATCTAAGGATAAATTTGCAACCTTTAGAAATTTTTATTGTTCGTTTAAGCAATAGTTATGGCCAGTTTTTTGTAGGTGGCCGAAATAAATGGCACGCGCCTTAACTTCGGCCATTTTAAAAAAAAAGTTTAAACCTTCACTGATTTTTAAGTGTAACAGAAATATTCAATATTTGTACTGGAATAACAAATATAGCTATTGTTTGATTTTTAGGCCAAATTTTGGCTTGATTGAAAAAATCCAGAAAAAACTTATTCAAAAAAATAAAAAAAGGTGGCCGAAATTAAGTCAGTTACCCTAAATGTGTGTGTGTGTGTGTGTGTGTGTGTGTGTGTGTGTGTGCGCGCGCGCGGGTGTGTGTGTGTGTGTGTGTGTGTGTGTGTGTGTGTGTGTGTGTGTGTGTGTGTGTGTGTGTGTGTGTGTGTGAGTGCGAGCGTGCGTGTATGTGTATGTATGTGTATGTTTAATGTATGTATGTGTATGATGTATTAACAAATTTAAAAATAACCATAATCACTATACGAATTATGACTCATTTTGCTAAAGTTGTGAAGACAGCTTTTTTTGTAGATTTCGAAGACGCATACAAAGGTATTCCCAGCTACGAAGAGAAACGACCCAAATGGTCCAAGCGGGCTAATAATTTCCTTCGACTATAATGATAGTTATGATGATGATGATGGCCAAGAAAAAAGATTTAAAATTACCAAAAATTTTAAAGTATACTTATAACTGTGAATTAATTCGACTTAAATAAAGGGTTTATTGGTTTTTTATAAGACATTATAAAAGGCGTAAATGGAGTTGTCGAGGTAATAAAAACAAAATGATTTTAAAAAATTTTATCATTTTTATAACACTCAAAATTCAAACAAACACGTCGTTTCAGTCTGCAACCGGCATTTTGGCCAGTTACCAGACTGCGACTCATTCAGTAGTAAATACGGTGTTGTAAAAAATTTATAATGAGTCACACTAGCTTATTTTTTATATGAATTGTGGCTCATTTTGTCATGGTAACGACGATATGTACGGCAATATTTTTAGGATGGTGCTTTTGTTCGGGTTATTATCATAATTATGAGGTCACTATCCCGGGTGCATGGCTTTTCAAGAAGTTTGGGAGAAGATAACAGGAGATCTTAAGATATATTTCTCGGGGAAAAGGCAAATGTTTTAGGCTGGAGTTGTATGCCACCGAAAAAACTTTTTATGGCCCTAATGCAGTCCTCCACGATCCACCAAAAAGTGCAACTAATTTTACGGTGTCCGGAAAAAATACCTTCTTCAAAATATCTTCCGGAAAAAAATATTTTTTAAGCAGTAGATTATTTAGTATTTTTAAAAACCTTTTAAAGTTTTTATAAAAGTTGTATGTCTTTTTAGCTTCTTTTAAGGTTTCGTTTAGGCTTTGGAAAAAATGTTGAATTTAAAAGTGTTTTAGTAGATCTTCTTTCCGAAGATATTTTGCAGAATGTATTTTTTCCGGATACGCTAATTTTATTGCTGCCGAAAGTATTATGCGTCAAATATCAATCATCCGACTTGAGTAAAATGAATTTTTCATGCAAAATAAAATAAAACTTTGGTCTGTGAATATCTTTTGCATAAAGTTATATCGTTGTTTTTTAGTCTGAGAATATTGACTGTTGAAAGCAGCTAAAGGAAAGGGGGAAAATTTTCCGGTGAGCCATTATCCCATCTACCAAAAATCGTTTTCACAAGCCATAAAACTTTTTAAAAAAATAAAACACCAAACCAAAGAAAAAAAGCTTTTTAGTGTGTTAATACTAAGTAATTATTGCCTCAAATATCATACTCCTGATCTCGGCTAATTATTGCCTCAAATATCATACTCCGGATCTCGGCTATTTTATTGGGAGCTATTAGTGGAATTCTAGAATTACGTGAGCCCATTAAGCAATTTTTTTAGATTTAACGTTTTTAATACGTTTAAAAAACTGTCAGGTGAAGATTTATAAAGTGGTATTATCTTAGAATTAAGGCAAAAGACTGTTGGTTATTTTCATTGGCTAGTTGGGTACAGAGTCTTTAGAGCCAGGGCTATTGAAATATTTTGGGACGATGGTCAAAATTTAAATGAAGGTTGTTTAGTGTTACATATCTTTACAGTAATGAAGTTATAGAATCACTTTTATTAACCAATTAATAAGTACTTAGGAAATAAAAATTGGATATCTCTCATTTATTTAAGATCAATTTTTCCCAAGCGCTAATTGCCTAAAAAAAGCTCCTCCCACAACCATTTCCACAGCACAAAACATATATGACGTGATTACGAATACTATATGACATTTTGAAGGTACTTAAAATCCTGACGTTGGAGTCTTAAAGAATGGGAACTTGGAACCTTAAAGAATGGGAACTTGGAGTCATGAATAATGGAAGCTTGAAACTCTTAAGAAAAAAATTGGTTTGGGCTAAGATACAGGCTTTACTTAGGCTGGGATAACGTTTTAGCGATTTTTACTTTTGGCTTAAAGTCCCAACTTGAGGCTCCAAGTTCCCTATTTTCAGCTTCAAATTATTCTGGTCCCATCGACACTACATCAGTACCAGCGCACCTACATAAAATCATTTCCAGTAATTTTTCAATATCCAAAAAGACTTTCGGTAAAATAACCTTTCGACAAATGTCATTCCGCTGAAATGACATTCGGGTTATTTGACATTTAGAATAATTGACCATCAATCAATTTAGCTTGATTTTTAGGTTTCGCTCAGGTTTGGGAAAAATAAGCCCGAAATCAAATTGGTCCAATTGTCAAATTACCCGAATGTTATTTTACCAGGGGTCGCATTCTGACGCGCGGTTAAAAGTTACCCCAGGGTAAGTTTTTTTACGTGCTTAAGGATGCGAGTGAAAAATCAATTTTACCTAGGTAAAAATCGGGTTAAATTTTTTTCATTGTTTTAAGAATAAGAATTTATCCAACTCGAGAGGTGGTTAAATATTTTCTCCCGTAGGATTAATTTAATAAAAAATAAAATACGCGCATTGATTAAATTTTTTATTTTGCGTGAGGTGGTTTTGCGGCGCGAGAAAAAAATTGAAAAAAATTTATTGCAATAATTTTCTGTCCCTTTTGCGGCAGGTTTATTTATTTACAATATATATATTTTCATTGAAATGGATTTATCGGGGTTTAATATAAGGGTTTCCTCAGAATGCGACCCCAGGTCTGTAAGTTGAATGTTGAAGTAATTTTTACGTTAGTTAAACTACGTAGAGCCTCTAAAACTCTGCCTTCGTGAGTTATGATTGTGTTTGGTCAACATTTTCCACGTAGCAAATAAGTACGCCACGAATAGAGCAGGAAAAAGTTTTTTTTAAAAAATATATTAGCATCTGGCACTGGCAGAGTCAATTTGCTCAGTAAAAAAATGTAGACCAGACACATCCCCCTTAAATAAGGTCCACCCACAAAAATAAAATCAATAAACTATTTTGTTCCTGAGTCTGGAAAAGAAAAATATAAAAGCTAAGTGCGAAAACGCGCACCTGAAAATTTAAAAAATCCGTAAAAATTTTTATAAAAAATTAACAAATGCTACTTACAATACATGTTGCAATAAAATTAATCTTTTGTTTGCAAAAGTAGTAATAACTTGTGCAATATTGAGGTTATTTTTGAAACCAAACTATAATTTGATTCGTATTTAAGCAAACAATACAAGTGTTATCAAAATATTATAGTTTATTTGTTGTTATTTTACAAAACAAATAAAATGATAGTTTGATTTTTAAATTAACCTCAATATTGCACAAGTTATGACTGCTTTTGCGAACAGAAGATTAAATGCAACATGTATTTTAAGTATTTGTTAATTTTCTATAAAAATTTCTTACTGATTTTTTTTTAATTTTCAGATACGCGTTTCAAAAACGCGCACCCAACTTTTAAATTTCAGGACTCAGGATATGCTTTAACATAGTAATTTGAATTTATTGATTTTTGCCAGCAAAGCTTAGTTTAGGGGATGTATGCATGTGTCTATTAGTGATGTTACCCGGAACTCCGAGTTCCGGAGCTTCACCCTATTTTAGAACTGACTTCATGAATAATTAAAGAATGATACCATACATAATTTTGTCAAAATTTTTTGTAAGTTTATTTTTTCTTCAAAAATTATTTAAAAAACGCTAAAAATAGTCCAAAAAATGGAGATAGAGTAATTTTAAATGTATTTTAAGCTTGAACAAACTTAAAATCGCTTATTTAATGGGCGGAGCTCCGGAGTTCCCTCAGCTTTAAATGACCGTAGCTTCAGAGCATGATATTGGAGGGTAGGAACATGACTAGTGTCTATACACAGCACCGAAATTGTATGCACTTTAAATATTGATTTAAACGATGGCAAAAAATTTTTATTAACTTTAGCACAAAGTTATAATTAAAACTACACTAAATAAAAACAACAACATAATAAAATACAATCCTGGGGCCTATTTCATAAAGATTTCTGTAATTGTAAATTAATAAACGCATTTAATTTCTTCTTATTTTATTAATTAAAAAATACGTACGTAACTGTGGAATTTGCGGAATTTACAGACATGTAATTTCTTAAATTCTAAACGCAATTTTATTAATATACTTTTTAATTAAAAATACAAAAGAAAAATATGCGTTCATTAATTTACAGCGGTAAATTAATTACATGCAATTTTTATGAAATAGGCCCCTGGATTAAAACTAAAAACATAACTAAAGCACGCAATAGAAATTCTGGTTTTCTAAAAATCTTTGTAAAATATAAACATCTATCATAGGTATTTTTTAAAAAGAGTTTAGTTTCTGACCTTTGCTAAGTTTTAATTTAATTTTATAAAGTTAGGGCTTAGAAATACAAAATAAGAGTTTTGGTTTAAGTAAAGTTTGTACAAAATAATGTGGAGTGGACTGGCGATAAAACTTAACTTTAAAACAATGTCTCAATAACAGAGGAGAGGATATGCACGGTACATATATCTGAATCTAGGTATTTTTAAACTAATGACTGTCTGTTAAAAAATTGTTTATCTATAAAGTCAGCACTACGGTGGGTACCGTAAAAAACCTGATCACGAAAAAACCAAAACTTTTTTATTAATACAAGATAAGAAACACAGCTAGGTATGCTGTTATACCAAGATTTTTTTAAGTGTTTTCTGAAAATTTTGGGGGATAACCCCAAAATTTTCGCACATTTGATAAAAAACAATATATAAGGAAAATAATAATTACACCACGCAGTGAGCGTTGCAAACTCAAACTAAATCGCTAAACAATTTTTTTGCGAAAATCAAAAAACCGCGCGCATTCAAGACGTCATAACAAATTGAACCAGTGAATTTCGGTAAAATTTCCAAGAAATACTCCGAAAGGCTTGGGCTAACAGTGTACAAAGCAGCTTTTCTTATCTTTAACTGATGAAAAAGTATTTTTAGGGACCAGGTTTTTACACCGTATCAACCGTAGTGGTGGCGTCATAGATAAACAATTTTTTTATCGTTATCCTCCCTCCGTTATAACGTTTTAAAGTTCAAGTTTTTTCTCCAGTCCAATCAATTTTAAACACATTTTGTAAAGTTTCTAAATTCGCAGAAATAAGTTCTGCAATAATACGTTTCTTGTTTTATTAAACTGCAACAATTAAACAAAACAACATTTGAAATTTTTTAAAACTAATTCAAATAACTTTATCGTTGGCTACTAAAAAAATAATGTAACAATTACTCACTCTCACTTGCCATCTGGCTTTTTTATTTGCAAAAAAAAGCAAAACAGATTATCGTTTGTTTTTTTTATTTTCATACAAAAATAAATTTTGTTCTCACAATATCATTAAGTTTGACTAGCGTTTGCTTTGGTCTTGATGACTGATTGCACCAAATACGCATATTTTAAACAAGCGTGCCACTATAAAAAATTACGATGGGCACTCAAAAGTCCAATTAGAGACGCTCGTCAGAGTTTATATTGGGCAGCATCTATTTTCAGTGGTAGCCTCGCATCTTGAGTTCCATATCGATGAAAGTTCTTAGGTCGTTATTTTTTCCAACCCGCTCGTCTAAAATTTTTTTGGCTTTCGCTAGGCCTAAAAAACATTAGATCGTTATTTATTACAAATTAGAGTTTCTAAACAAATCAAGTCTGCTAATTAACAACTAGTGACGAAATAATACACTCATGTCTATCATATAAAAAATAATATAACACAAGAGAATGTACGACTGTACAATAAATTTCTGACCAAAATTTTGCTAAAGTCGCACGTACACAATTTTTCTTACGTATGTGAAAATAATCGTAGCGCAAAGAAAGTCGTCTTTTTTATTTCAAGAAAACTAACAAAAATCACTGCGAAAAATGGTGGACTTTTGTAGAAAAGATTGTTTGTTTGTTTGCATAGTTTTAGTAACAACAGAGGCTAGTTCTTCCAAGCAGGCTAGTTCTTCCAAGCAGCTGAGCATTGCCTCCCCGGGGTTTTATTGAGGGTCAATTCCAAATTGGGGGGCACGAGGGGCAATAAAACAGGGGACAAGCTGCAAGCAGGGGGGAAAGAGAAAAAAAAGACGAAAAAAAAAGGACAATAAAAAACGAAATTTAAGAAAAAAAATAGGTCTAAAGTGGTTCAAAATGCATTGAAATAGGTTAAAAACTGCAAAAATTTCGCGAAGATGTCGTCATAATAGGTCAAAAATGGCGCCATAATTTTTGCGTAGTTTTTCATTTTTGGGCTGGGGGGAAACAGGGGGGGGGGAGTCTTCCATAGGTGTTTTTGGGGGGTGGACAGAGGGGTCCACCCCCCTAGAGCCAAAATTTTGGACCCCCCCTTAGAAAAAATTCAGGGCCCCCCCATTCCCACCCCCAAAGCCCGAGAGCGGTCCGGACTGACCCCCCCCACTAGCGAGGCTGACCCCCCTTCCCCCTTCCCGATCAATTTGGAAGTATATTTTTTTATTTACTGTCAAAAACACGGGTTTTTAGTTAAAAACAGTGTTTAAATACACTTTTTAGGCCTAAATAGGCTGTTTTAATACATAAAATTCAATATTAGACCTAAAAACACTTAAATTATTGAGTTAAAAAATTTTGCTAAAAAATTGGACCCCCCTGACCCCCCCAAAATTTAAAATCTCGCATCCGGGGTCGACCCCCCTAAAAAGCCAGGGGGTCCGGACCCGCCTGGACCCCCCTAAAAAATTTTGGCCTTCCACCCGGGGGTGGACTCCTCCCTAGCGGACCCGACCAAAAACACCTATGGAGTCTTCTGATAAAACGAGGGGGGGGGGCATTTCCAGAACGTGCAGAGGTCTGTTCCAAGTGTACTTTTTCGATAATTCGGTAATTGAAAGATTGCTTCAATATCGGTGTAAAAATTTAAGTTTCAAAAGATGCACCAAACGAAAGCGGCTATTTTTTACTTCAATTTGATAGCTTGATTGTCAAGATTGGTGCAGTATTTGTCGAAATATTGCGTTTCCCGTACAGAAACCCTGATTTTTTTTGCTAGAAACACAAAGTGTAGGAATCTTGGGCAAACTTAAACCTGATTTCGGCGGTAAATTTAACACTCAAAAACTATTGTGCAGGCAGAAAACATTTTTATTACATACACTACTATATAATATCATTTTCACCATTTTCTAATTATTAAGGCTGGTTTATACTTGTGACAAAACGTCCTTTTGACTTTGTCCTTTGGACTTTGTCCAAAGGACAGGAAAAAAATCCAAAAAACAACGTGTTCACACTTTTTTATACTTTGGACTTTGTCCAAAGGACAAATTTCAAGTAGCATTCATACTTCGTTACTGTTACCCTTTTTCACGTACGTAAAAATTAATGAAAATGTTTTTGTATTAATGGTATAATATACGATTTTCTGTAAAAAATGGGGGTTAATTTTTTTTTAAATTGCGGTGAAACGTGGATTTAATTTAATTTGGTGAAATGTAAAGCTCCAAATAATATTATTTTAATTGAAATTAATGATTTTTACACGGCCATAATCATTGGCCTGCCAAGGATTTCATTTGGGGGGTCTGGGGAGTAAATACCAACCCTGAAGGGGGGTCTGAGGGTCGCCAGTCCCCCAGAAATGGGGGGGGGGTCTGAGGGGCGAGAGCCCCCAACGGGGTCAAGGGGCAGAGCCTCTTGTCAGGGGTCCGGGAGGCAGAATGCCCCCCTCCCCCCGGGGGAGAAAATTTTTAATTTAAGGCGCTAAAATACACTAGAAATTTTAATTCCAGATGATATTTATTATAAAATTTAAGGTTTTTTTAATCTTTTTACATTGCATAATCGATTTGAAATCGAAAAACTAAGATAAATTGTCAAGTTGCACTACCCGCGAAGCGGGTAAAATTTGGTTTTTTGACTATTAATATGCTTTTGGAAGGTATCATGAAAGTTTCTGTGTTAATATTAAAGAAAAAATATTTTCTTTCCCAAAATTCAAAAAACGTAAGGGATCCGGCTCCCTTACAAAAAAAATCTGGCTTCGCCAGAGTTCGGGGGGGGGGGGGGGGGGAGGGCGCTCCCCTCCTTGAGCACGCCACTGGCCATAATAGCTTTCGTACTGTAGATCTGTTGTGTGCGCATATTTTAGATTTAATAGAGGCCTGTGGTTTATAAACGTCTTTTAGAAAAGTTTTGTGGCGCAGTCGAATAGCGCTTGTCGTACTTCCAGTCCCACAGTCGAAATTTTTCAGGTCAAAGGATCGACCCCCACCCCACTCTAAAGATATTCTTATTGCCACTTTTTTTTATTTAATTTATATACTAATTATTTTAGATTAATTATACCTTTTTAATAAATTATTTAGATTCAAAACAAAAAATATTTGTAAACATTTAAACCGCATTTGTTTCCTAGTTTTTGCCACAAAAATAATTTTTGTTCTGTATCGCAACTGGTTTTTTATTGAACGCTGTTAAGCGAAAACTGTTCGGATCCGGAGAGACCTTAAGATTACAAACAAAAATTTAACGTTGGTTCACACCGGAGTGACAAGTTACAACGCGTTCCGCTTGCATTTAAACCATTAAAGCGATACTTGTCGCTGCTGTGTGAGTGAACCAAATCTTTTCAATCAAACGGCGTATTGATTGGCTACGTATACACAGACCTGTGCACGGTCTGAAAATGCCCCCCCCGTTTTATTGGAGGATTTGCCCCCCCCCGTTTTATTGCCTCCCCCCCGCCAGAAAATGAAAAAGTACCCTAAAAATATGACGCCATTTTTGACCTATGATGACGCCATCATCGCAATTTTTTTGCAATTTTTAGCCTATTTCAATGTATTTTAAGCCATTTTAGACCTATTTTTACCTTAATTTTGCTTTTTTGTCCCTTTTTTCCCTTTTCCCTTCTTTTTTTCTCCTTTTTTCTCTTTTTTTTTCTTTCCCCCCTGCTTGCCCAACCCTTTTTATTTCCCCCCTCGTTTCAAAAAAGTTGCCCCCCCGGCCCCCCCCATTTTGGAATTGCCCCCCCCGTTTTAACCCCGGGGGGGGGGGGCAGTGCACAGGTCTGTATACATGCAAAATTTTTGAACAATTAAAATCGTCGAAAATCGTCACGCATGGGAGAGGAGTTTTCGGCACTTTTGAAATTTGTTTTGGGGAAGGGTGGGGGTGTGAAACGCCAACCTCCAACTACCCCCTGTTTTCCACGAATGCATTCAAATCACAAACGTCAACAGACTAATTTTATTCAACGAAATTCTTTAGCTTTGGATTTTTTTTTAACAATATTTTGCTTTGCTAATAAATACTTCTGTATTCTGAAGAAAGACCCATTTCTTAAATTTAAAAAAATAATTTGAAAAGAAACATTAAACCAAATTAACAATTTAAGCCTTTCTTTGATTGTTTTTTTAAAACTAAATGTAGATAAAAATTGACATGCATGGCTCAAATCATAGATGGCCACGGGCGGGGGTTGAAGTTGGAGAGGGCTATACCCCTGAAAATCCCGAATAATGCCGATATTTCTCTAAAATTTGGGGGTACCCGTACCCCGAACACCACCCCGCTAAAATTTAAGAGGTCCCAGTACTAAAAACGCTAAAAATGGGGGTATTTATGGTATACCCCAAAAAAATTTTGGGACACGCACTCCCCAATCTCGCGGGTCAGGAATACCCCAAATCCGGAAGACTGCCCAGCCACCTATGATATTGACGATTATCGCGGCTATCTTCTTTCTACCTTCGTCTTTATTCAAGGTTGATATTAGCTGCTCTGTATAAACAATCCACACGCAGCGCTCGCACCCGGAGCCGCAGCAATCCTCCTCGTTCGGCGGAGTCGGGTTATTTTCTGTCAAGTCGTTCGGCGGAGTAGGGTTATTTTTTGTCACATCGTTTGTTGAAGCTCCGTTATTTTCTATTACGTGACCGCTTGAAAAAGTCCGCCGGGTGAATTTTACAGTTGCAGTAGACTTATTTAATAAGTCATTTAACCAATTTCCCCTAGACTGAACAGAAGAAGAAGCGAACAAAATTCCCGACCGATTTATACATATAACCTGTACAAAAAATTGTTGTATACTGGATAAAGAGTCACAACAGCACATATTCTGCTGGGGGGAATAATCTCCTTTCCACATTGAAGAAGATTAAAATTTTTATGTACTATAAAGTGGGAATGAACGAAACCACTAATCTCTAATAAATATTGTCTTCAAACCACCTCCAAATTTAATTAATGAGGTTTAAAATGTTTTTAAAAATAATGAATCCAAAACTGCCATAAAACTTATTTTTCCTCAATATCAACGTTTTTTTTACCTATTTTTAGTGTGGGAATAGTATGATAACTGAATAAAGGTGGTTACCCTACACAAATTTAAAAACAGAGACATATTAACATTAAAAGCGCGATTAAAGATTTAACTACAAATAACTTTTACTACATGTTAGCCATTTTCGTCAAAATCTCAAGTTAAGAGTACCAGTATCACCACTAGGTAACTCAATTTAGGTGGTTTGTAGTTTAGTGATTTTTAAGGGTACAATTCCGACGTCACGGTTGAGGTTGGTTGAGTAGTCTGCTAAAAGGTTAAATCTAAAATCATATGTGGACAATGTGGGTCCGATGGGGAAGTGGGGAAAAAGGAGATGGTTAAACCCGGATTTGGAAAACCCGTATAATCGGAACGATTTCTACCAGTGTTTTCAAGGAATTTATTCTTATTTTAATTAAAATTGGTACATTACAATTATGAATTGAATTGAATTGAATTATTATCATTGTTGTTTTAAGTTTTGAGAAAAAAAAGAGATAAAAACGTAATTTTAAGATTATTGACTTACCTACTTAGGGGGGGGAGGTCATACATAAGCATGAACCCGCAAGCAAGGGGGGTGGCTACCCCCCTAGCTTGCCGGTCCGGGGTAGACCAGTTTGAAATTCAAAATTGGTCTACCCCGGGTCGACCTCCTTTGAAATCCAGAGCGGGGTCAGAGGGGGTCGGGTTCCCATACAAAGTCACATTAGATCATTCATTTACGTTTTTTAGCACTAATATAGAGTTTTATATACTAAAATAGGCTATTTATGTATAAAAAGAGTACAAAAATACTGTTTTTTACTACAAAACCGTGTTTGTGACAGTAAATTCTGACCTAAATTCATACCCAAATTTTGACTCGGAAGGGGAAGGGCATAGGTGGGCAGGGGGGGTTATACCCCCCAAAAATCCCGATTATAGCCGACACCCCCCCTAAAATTTGGGGGTACCCCGGACACCCCCCTAAAATTTGGGGGGTCCCAGTATTAAAAACGCTAAAAATGGGGTATTTGAGGTATACCCCAAAAAATTTTTTGGGGACACCACACCCTCCAAATTTGGGGGGTCGGGTATACCCCCCGAAATTCGGGAGGCTGCCCACCTATGGGGGAGAGGTCGATTTAGAATTACAAAGAGGGGTAAGGTGTCAAAATTTAAAAATTTTGGGGGGAGGGGGGCTCTCGATTTTTTTTAGGGGAGGGGGGTCCGAAATTTCGAGGCTAGGGGGGTGGGGTGAACCCCACCCTACCCCTCCTCTATGCTTATGTATGGGAGGGTCCAAAGTGTCTCAACCTTCTTTTGTGTCGACAAGGACAAAATTTAGAGGGTGCTTAAAATTTTCTTGCGCTTCGCCGCGTTCATCACTCGCACATTCCTTTCATTTCTTTATAGCATTACAATTCAAAATTTTTTTTCAGGTTTTATAGTAATATCATGAAAATTTTTTGATTTCTTAATTTTTCAATACATTTTAAATTTAGTTTTTAATTTTTAAATAGTAAATTTTATTTTATGGCAAATATTAAAACACTCTTTTAATGTTTCATTTGTCTCCCATTCTTTTATTTTATTTCTTAAATTTTATTAAACTTTTTTATAACGTGTAAAATTTGTACCTCCCTGGAACCCGCCTTTCCGGAAGTCTGAAGTTCGTTTGTTAACCGCCTTCCTTCCAAAATTCTGGCTACCCTCATATTTTAAATCAACATTTTTGCGCCATTTTCATTGAATTTTGGAGCTTGCTATTGCAAAAAATAACCAAAACTATTTAAAAAACTTAAAAATAGAGGTAGTTATAAATTTATTTTTATTGGGGAGGGGGTGATTCCCACTTTGAATTAAAAAGTTCTTCCCTAATTTAACCTTCGTATAACTTAATCTTTTTGTTGTCGAGTAATAAACGCTAATGATGCTAATGCTAATTAAAAAAACGCTAATTGCGACAGAATTTTGAATGTACAGAAAGGACTCAAAGACGATTCTGCATTGTGATATTGGCCGGCAAGAAGTAATGGAATACCATCGGACACCAAAAATGTCCCATAATTGTTTACGAGAAAAAGTTTTGTAAAAAAATATATAAAAAGGTACACTTTAATAATATTATAGTGTACTTTTACTTTTTATATTATAAAAATTTCATGCACCAAGGAATAAACTGAATAATAATTTATGAATCCAATATAGTAAAACGATCAACTTCTTCCAATTTGTCTCTTAAGTTTTATTGTTTAAAACGTACCTTAATCATAAAATGTGGGAATCAAATTGGAAAGAGATGCACGGTTTTTTAAGGATTTATGAATATTGAAAGAGATCTACGGTTTTTAATAGATTTATGAATTATTATTAAGTTTATTCTAAGGTGAATTTAATATTATTAAGTTTATTCTAGGGTGAATTTATTTTTTTTATTATAATTTAGTATTTATGTTATTTGCTCAAAAATTGTTTCTCGTGAAAAATTTTTGGTTATTTTTTAAAGACTGTTTTTATCCTGCCTCCTTTTTCTTCTTAAAATCTCCGCGAAACCTTTTTGTACATTCAAATTTCCGTCATTATTTTTCATAGGAATTTTCATGTGCACGTCTTTTTGTACGGACTATTAGCTGGTAACTTAGTTTTACTGATATTCTTTCGCATTTTCTTTTCCGAATCCCCGCAATGTCCGGATAAGCGAGAGAAACATGCGGTGGAGTGGCGGAATTTCGATGAACTACTGGGATCCGGACGGCGATTGGTGAGCTGAATTTCGTCGGAATATCCGATCCACCAGTTAGCGCGAGACGTCGTTGCAATCGCACCGAAAGCGACCACGATCCGTTTCGTTTTAAAACTGTTCAGCGCATTTGTACGAAAAGGGATCGATGGGAAGTTTAGAGATTTCCAGGGTAAAGTTCGGATTTCCCTAGGTTTTTATGAAGAGAAGGTAGTTTTTTGGTTTAAATTTTATATAAGATAAATGTGCGTGTCAGTTGGTAGGTGGACGCGTCCGACTAAAAACCCTTTAAGTTACATTTTTTATTTGAGTGGAGGTCCCAATCTCCCCATATAAAATTGGAATTGCTATATCACCTTACACAATATTTTTTGAAACCTAATTCTCTGAATTTTTACGATTTTCCGTGTTTTTTTTACGTTTTTCCAAAAATCACCAATGGTGGGAACGGGACGCATGTACAAATGCGGTTGAACCTGAATATAGAAAATCTTCGGCGCCACAGGCTGGTAAAACTTCCGTTGTTCCTCGACGGAAAATAACACCATCTACTCAAAAAGCGCATGATTTAATTCCACAACCTAATTGCCTCGATTTCCTCTAAACATTTTAGGTCTATAGAAACAAATATCAACTGTTGTAGAGCTTTCAAATGGACTTCACGCAATTTGTTGACAGAATAATTTGCGAACGTATATTATCGCAGTACGTAAACTACATGGGGAAGGTGAGTCTTGATGCTTGCAACTCCCTAACAAACAGGGCGGAGCTCTGCTCTAGAGCTTCCGAAACCATTTGGTCCCATTTAAATGGTGACCAAAAGTTGAAAACCTTTTTTCAAGTAATTTGTTCCAAGTGTCTCATTATTTTCCTTTATTATAATTTTTGGTAATAGGTATTCATCCCATTGAACTTTAAAGAGCCATTTAACGATATTAAAAAAAACAAATTTTTGTTATTTTTGTTAGTCTTAAATTGAAAATTTCAATCTCAATATTACAATAATGATTTTTACTTAGATACACATACATACATACAAATTTTTTGATTTGTAAACAATCTTAGTTATTTGTATTTTAAAATTGTCAATCTAAAATTAAAATACGTCAATATTTCTAAATACATTTAATATATATTTTTGAAGAATACTCACTCAACTTAATGCCTACAGTATTTCTTCAATTTTTGTTTGCTCGTTATTTGTACTTGTAATAATAAAATGAGTGATATTTCATTATTTTCATAAAGCTTTTATTTTGTGAAGCCTGAGCAAGCAACATGTTACTACAGAATATAAACATAAATCAATTGTGTTCGAAAAAGTATGACAAAAAGAGACAATTACCTTATTTTTTATTGTTAAGTTTAAGTATCGTATTATAGGAATGTACAATGCTGCATTTTTTTAAAACAAAAACAACGATTAAAATATTTTATTCCCGTACATTTAAACAAACTATTACAAAATTATAAAATCAATACTGATAAATCAATTATAATACTCCTCCTATCAAATGACACAAATTACAAAGCCAATCATGGGATTATCTCATAACAAATTTAGATTGAAACCTATAGTATCATAATTTTTTAGATTATCGATTTTTCCATGTATTTCAGCATCCAGTTTGGATAGAACGGGATTGAGGAAATACGTAAAACTATCCTTGCAATTATAAATGCAGACCTGTGCACTGACCCCCCCCCCCCATCCGCGAGGTTTTATTGGGGGGGCACGGGGGGAAACTTTTTTGAAACGGGGGGGGCAATAAAACGGGGGCAAGCAGGGGAGAAAGAAAAAAAAAGAAGAAAAAAGAGAAAAAAGAAGGGAAAAGAGAAAAAAGAGACTAAAAACATAAGGTAAAAATAGGGTTAAAATGGCTTAAAATACATTGAAATAGGCTAAAAACTGCAAAAAATTCGCGATGATGGCGTCATCATAGGTGAAAAATGGCGTCATAATTTTAGGGTACTTTTTCATTTTTTGAGGGCAGGGGGCAATAAAACGGGGGGGGGAATCTACGAATAAAGCGGGGGGGCATATCCAGACCGTGCACAGGTCTGTAAATGCAATCGTATTTTATAATCAATATTCCCCTATGTACTAGTGATCTTCTACCCTTAAAATAATACCCGGAATTTGGACCATTTAAAACGGTCGCATCAGAACTCCACCCCCTAAATAAGCGATTTCATTCTTTTTAAGTTTGAAAAAAAAATTTTGTATCAGAGTTAGATTTTGGGAATCCACTTGAGTTAAAAATGGCTATTTTGGATATTTTGCTATTTCAACGGAGCGGAATGTAGAGGCTGTGGCGCAGTGGCAGACCTTACGTCTTGCATAGTGAAGGTCCCTGGATCGAGTCCCCGCCCCGCTGAGACACACTGCATTGTGATAATATTCTTTGTTAATATTATTATATGTAGTATTTGGTTGCGCAATTAGTGTTGAGTAACATCGGCCTTGCGTATCCTGCTTTATGCAAAATAAATAAAACTATTATTAAACTTTAGTTAAACATGGCAAAATACAGAAACAATCCAAAACAGCTTTAAAATCATCCAAAACATTTTAATTTTGTTATTTGAACGCTTTGGATCATTATAAACCAGGCTTAAAAGTATTACCCTTAAATTATTCATCAAATTAGTGCAATAATATCGTGGAGCTCCTAAAAACATTACTAAAAAAACACTTGTTACTAATAATTTCGGAATGAAATAAAAAAAATTTGTTACTACGGCGGTTGAATTAAATTGCGCCTTTGAAGCCGTTGAAAACCCTTTGCGTTGATATCAGAGTTTTTAACAAAAAAAAATACTTCAACAAAGTTATTTTAAAAGAACCTTAAAGAAATGGCTCAACTAAAAGTTAAAATGGCTTAGCTTGCTTAATGCTCACTCCCACTTATCAGACGGTTTGGAATACTACCATAATGAGATGGAATGAAAATGCAACTGCCATACCTTTAGAATGAATTGTAAAATTTTCAGGTATATAACAGACAGTGTCAAAGCTAATTAGTTACATCTTGTTAATAAAACATTACTATACATTGTACAAAATTTTACTCCCTAAAGTGTACGAAAAAAAGGGAGATAGAAGGATTGGGTGCACCTTATAGTCTCAAGTTTCCGACCCTTCGCGATAAAAAGCTTAAATTGATTTTTTTTTCAAAAAATTTTCTTTAAACTAATTTTTTAGAAACTTATTAAGAACAATAAAATACTCCTTAAAATGCGTATACTATAATTTAAAATACATTTAAAGTTTAAATAATATGGATATCAATCAAATAAAAAGCGGAGCTCCGGAGTTCTCTTCGCTTTAAATAGCCGGATCTCAGGAGCATGATATTAAAGGGTCGGAACATCACTAAATGAGACGCGATAATATACTCTCTATTTCTCAGTAGAAATAAAAATCACAAAGGGTTAATAGTGATAAAAAAACCTAATTTAAACAACCGTTAAACTATAAAAAGCCACACAAAAGAACACTATTTTGAACAATTATATAAAGGCTTTGGTAAAACAACTTGATACCTTAATTTTCCATTGAAAATGTTTAGTCTTTTATTAAAACACCGTTTTAAAGGCACCGTTATTTAATTCAAAGTGAAAAAAGAGCTTGACAAACAGACAATGCTTCCAAACAAAAAAATTTTGTTGGCAATATTACAAAACACATAACCACGGCGTCAAAACTGTCATATTCAAAACATTAAATGTAAAATTTAATATATATTTAATTTAATTTAGCTGTGTTCTGCATTTATGCGAAATATAAATAAATATATCAAAATTATAAATTCTTTTTAAAAAATGCTTGAAGACACCGTAATGGATACTTGTTAATTTTTAATAATACCAACAGTTAATTTTAGACATACATAAAGCAAGTTTTGCGTTGAAAACCCACGAAATTAATTCTAATCAGTTCGTTCATAATTTCTGAAGAAAAAAAACTGCTTACCAGTTGTTTTTACTTAAAAAGTCGCTTTTTATCATCAACCAGGAGTTAAAAGAAGGGGATACAGTAGTAGGAAGGTTCAAATATTTTACATTCTAAAAAAATCCTAAAAAAATTAGCGCTTTTTTTGCTACTGCTATACCAAATACCTTAAAAATTTGGGTCCAGTCTATTAAAAAACAATTTATTTAGCCACGGCTGTTTTCCAAATGTGTCCTAAAAATAAACCACTGACATTGGCGCGCTAGTTGGTGGACCGATTAGCTGATACGGTAGACACTTAATATTTCTTGATAATACCAAAACAAACTAGTAAGTAAGTAGACCCACTTAATAGTATGTGTTAACCAGTTTTTTTTTCACCTTTTTCCTCAACAAACTGTTTATGCATGTATGTAGACTACAAAAAACGCACCCTGTAAAACAATAGCCGATTTTATACTTACATAATTTTAAATTTACCTTCGTATCAATACGGCAGGATAAGTAAAAAAAAGCATGAAACACAGGAGAATGTAAATCCAATTGAAACGTAAGAAGAAAGAAATTGCAATGCAATCAAATCTAAAGTCTGTTAAACAATGATTGAGACTAGCGAAAAACTATAATTTTACAACGTTATATCTCAAAAACGGCGCAATGATTTAATACAATAGGTACTTATATCAGTGTATAGTTTGGACTTTTGGCTATCAGTAGAAATAAAGGTAATATTCATCAATGTCATTGATGAACATCAGTTTTATTTTAGTTTCAACCGATAGCCAAATGTCTAAGCTACTAATTAGTATAAGCATCATATTAATCAGTTGCGCCGTTTTTGAGATATGATCTTTTAGAGTTCAAGGTTTGTCGCCAATCCCAATCATTTTTTAACAGACTTTAGTTTTTGCGAATAATTTTATTTAACCCATTAACTAAAAAGTTTAGCAGGAAAGTGTAATATTTTTGGAATCTTAGAAAAGAAGTGTCCAGGGCAGCCACACAAATTAGGGGTAGAAAGGAGGTGTCGGTAGTTTTAAGATTTTTTATAAGGGAAGGAGAGGGGGTACAGGGTAATCCTCACTCAAACCCCCTCCCGCCAACCTATGCTTGGGAGTTTTTTCCATAATTGTCACTTTGTGTGCAGTGCAATTTTAGACTCATTCCGCCACAAAACGACATTATGACCAGCTAGAACTATATTGCAGTATAAAAACTAAAATAATTATATACAATAATATACTATAGTAATTGAAACTAAATGAACAAATCAAAAGCCAAAAAATATGAGCAGCTTTGCTTTAAACAAAATAATTAACAATTAAAATTGGTACCCATAACGCTATGTACAGATCAAATCGTGTTTAAAAGATTGTTACAAGCTAAGATTTAATAAATTACTCAGGCATATTTACTAGGGTTTGTGATCTCATTTTGAGGCAGATTTTTAAAAACTTAAATTTTTAAATCGGATATGAATTCGATGTCTCATTTAATGTATTCGTACCATTTATTTTAATTTCTGGAGGGCACTTTACTCATATTGGTTTTCAATTTTTAAGGGAAAAAGGTTAAAAATGTTAATTTTAGGCAAAAAAAGCGTTTTATTGCATTTTTGAGCTTTTTGTTTGTAAAACACTCATTTATTTATCAAAACATTGAGGTACTGGGTGAATTTAGATGTAAAAATAAAGTTTATAAAAACCGCGAATGTGAGTTTTAAAATCTACGGATGCGGAGGCGGATGTCAAAAATAGTGCGGATGTCCGCGGATGCAGATGCGGATGCTGGGCACATCCCTAATTTTTACAATACACAAATAAGATTCTCACAAATTTGACACCGATTTAAAACGCGGATTATTCTACATTTAAAACAGTAAAACTTATCACTAAATGTATCTTTCACGCATGAAATTGATATCAGCAAAAAAAAACACAATCACTTATTAGTTAGCAATGTATAATTTCAAAATATAAAACTAAACTATGGTTTTTAATAATCGAAATTGCAATATTTTCCAGTTAAGTTGCAATATCGCCCTCACTACAGCAAAAGAAGCCACAGTCATTATAAAATACTCGTGAATGTTATGATTCTGCAGTTAAGATGGTTTTAATTCAATTTAAAAATGAGTCACACCAGTCACGTATAATTTATGCCAATCGTGGGTTATTTTGCCGTCTTAGTAACGACGATATTCTCTCTGGTTTTCTTCTCAAGTTTTCCCGACCCCTTGGATTTTCCATTTTTTTACAATTTCTCGCTGACGCTCATCCTCTCCGTGGCGTGGACGACGTTATGCGTGGGCGCCGGTACCCCGGGCGGTTTCCGAGGAATGGGGGGTTTACTGACGACACCCGGGGACTGACTCTTGGCCTTCCGGGGTGCGTAGCTCTTCTCAGCTTCCCCCGACACAGAGGTGGTTAGGCTCCGGGGTTCTGTTTCGGGGGTCGAGGCTTTTTTCATGGTACCGTCCGAGGTTTCGGCAAACGTTTCGGCGTACGATTTCACCTTAATTGGTTACAAAATCTTTTTGATACAAGTAAAATAATTATTACCAAAGTCCAAATTTCGGACATTAACCGTTTTACTCAATTAAAAATTTTATAAGAAATCTGGTAATTCGAAAAATGTGTACATTTCGTGCGCACCATTTTTTACAAACTATTAACGGTTCGTTCAATCTTTATTTTAAAATAAATTTTACTGAAATTTTTTTTTGTTTGAAGCATCCATAGTTTTGATTTCTTACCTAAATTTCGGCACCGCATTTTGAATTTTATTACCCTATTTTAATATTTTTTTACTTTTAACCAACACTTTTTAGTTTCATCTAGACTGGTAAATTATATTATGGGATTGACTTACGGTGCTTTTTTGCTCGCTTTTGTTTTCGTTGTTGCATAGCCTGAAACTTATCTCTCCTTAGCAGTTTATGCAAAGGGCAGGCGCAAGACAGTCAGGAGGGAGCGAAAGCAATTTCACCTCCAAGGTTGAAGACTCTTCGTCCAACATAATTAACAACGTTGGCAACCTTTACCGCTAGTGTTACTGCGCACAGTATTCACACATTCCGAGGTCTTCACTAAAGGATTTGAGACGCCAGATATTATTGATCTTACTATTTAACGTCATACATGAATAGCGTAGGTGTTCCTGCAAAGTCAGTGGTACAGACTGCAGACATTATGAAACTGCATTCATTTGTCCACTGGCTTGCTAGATGGAAAACTGCCATGCGTTGCCGACCTACAACAACAATTATCTAGCCATACAACTCCGCCACGACGCACGAGGGGGCGGCAAGCAGAGCGCAAACAAAGGAGAGGGACAAACAAAAACAAAAACAAAAAAACACCCGCACCACACAACCACCCCACACCCACCACACAAAAAAACCAACACACCCACAAAAAACCAAAAAAAACAAACCCACCCCCACACAAACACAAAAACCCGGGGGGGGAGGGGGCGGGGGGGGGGGCGGGGGGGCGAGGGGCCGCGGACACAACACGCGGCCGCAAGCCCACCCCCACAAGAAGACCCCAAAAAAAACACCCCCCAGAACACACACCCAGCAAAAAACAAAACAAAACAAAAAAAACAAACCAACCCACAAAAACAAAAAAAAAACCCACCCCCACCCCCAAAAAACCCCACAAAACCCCCCAAAACAACCCCAAAAAACCAACCCAACACCCCCCCCCCCCCTTAGCCATACCAAGCTGGACACAGTTCTACAAAAGAAAAGATCCAGCAACCAAGTCCAGGTGGTAGCGGTACCCAGAGGCCCGTGCGTTGGGTGATGCCCGAAGGTCAGCACGGTCCTGGTGGCTCAATAAAACTTTTGCTCGCTAGCGGTTTTCAATGACTTAAAACTGTTTTTGTAATTCCTTCTTCAAGCTTATCGCGATGATTGTCTCAAACTTTAATAAAACTTGTTTTTGAAGCTTTTTAAAAAACTTTCTATAGCTTTTTTTTACTTTATATCACCGAAGAATAAAATTTAAAGGTAGAAACATACATGAGCATAGGGGGTAGGGGGGTTGGGTGGGGTCCACCCCCTTCAGTGGCGTGCCCAGGAGGGGGGGGGGAGCGGAAGGGAGCGGCCGCCCCCCCCCCCCCGAAATCCAGCGAAGCCGGATTTTTTCGTAAGGAATTTTTTCGTAATGACATTGATACCACTAGACCGCTAACCCCATGTTTAAACGCACCAAAAACCTTAAACACCGAACGCGGACCCTACTCGATTTTTGGGCTGGTTTTCGCCTTAAAAATCTGAACTGTTGCGTGTTAGTCGACCTATTCAACTGCACTGCGGGACTTGTTATTTACCTCGCCCCATTGACGTGCTCAGGGAGGGCGGGGGGAGCGCGGGTGGCGCCCGCCCCCCCCCCCCGAAATCCGGTGAAGCCGGATTTTTTCGTAAGGGAACCCTTACGTTTTTTGAATTTTGGGAGAAAAAATTTTTTTTCATTAATATTAATACAGAAACTTTCCTGATGCCTTCCAAAAGCATGTTATAAGTCAAAAAACCAAATTTTCCACGCTTTGCGAGTAGTTTAAAGTGACAATTTATCTTAAATTTTCGTTTTCAAATCAATTATGCCGTTCAATAGTTCAAAGTTCAAGGTTTATTTCTAGAAAAAAAAATAAAAAAAAAACATCGTAAACATCACAAACTTGAGAACCGATTAGGGTCGCCAAAAATAACAAAAAGCATGTTTAATTTCTTTCTAGAAATATGGCTCAAAGGCTTTATAAAAAGCACTAATTTAAGCCATAAATAAAAAAAGTGAGTAAGTTAAAAACAATTTTTTTTAAAAATTTTAAACAATTTAGTTTAATTCTTTATAAACCCAAAATACTTTAATTAATTCCTTACTTTAAAATTTTTTTTTTTGAAAGTTACATATGATATTGCAAAATTAATTTTTGTTTGTTTTTTTTCATTATCACTAAACATGACACAACACTAAATGTGATTTATTAAGGATACATTTTTTATTGTGAATTTATTAGTTAAAGTTTATTCTTAAAAGACCTAAGAGAAGTAGGTGAAATTTGTTCATGAGACAGTGCATTTAAGGTATACATGTTAAATCAAATTACTATAAACACTATTAACCTTTTATTAACGTTTTAAACACATATTTTAAATGTAAAGGGATAAAAAAACCTTAAATTTTGTAATAAACATCATCTGGAATTAAAATATCTAGAGTATTTTAGCGCCTTAAATTAAAAATTTTCTCTTCTGGGGGGCATTCTGCCCCCCTCTTCAGGGTTAGTATTTACCCCTCCCCCCCAGACCGCCCCCCCAAATGAAATCTCGGGCACGCCACTGACCCCCATAGCCTCGAAATCTCGGAACCCCGCTCCTAGAAAAAAAATCTAGAACCTCCTCCGCCCAAACTTTTTTATTTGGAAACCGGACCCCTCCTGAACCCTCATTCAAATTTCAAACTGGACCACCCAGGATCGACCTTCCCTAAAAACCTAGTGGTGGGGTACGGACCCCCTCTTCATGGACCCTCTCCTAGATTTCAAAAGGCCATTTACTCGGGATAGCCACCCCCCAAGCTTGCCGGTATGGTTAGGAACATTACTATACAGTTTTTAAAGGAAAATATTGTATAACGTAAAATCATAAATGCATAAAAACATAAGAGTAATTTTAGAAATTTCGCATTTGGAAAAAGATTTGGGATTAGAAAAAAGTAACACATTGGGGGGGGGGTGCGTCAAATTGAAACATTGGCAGGGGGTGTGCTAAATTTTCATTTTTTTCGCGAGGAGTGGAATAATAACAGTAAAAAATGACCTAATCCAAATTATTACTTACCGTGTGACCGAGAGGCGGCGAGATACCGCCGTTCGTTTCTTTCGGTAGGTTCTGGACGAGATCCGGCTCGCGCTCCGTCACGCCTCCGTTTTCCAATTTTTTGGTTACTGGGGGGCCGTCTCCAGCGATTATCACGGGGGACCGTCCAACAATTTCAGCGTTCTCTTCGGCCGACAAAGGCACTACGCCCTCTTTTTTGTGCTCCAAGTGCTCCAAGGAATGAAGGACCGCTTTCAGCTCGCACTGGATGTCTTTCAGCGAGGAGGGAGACAGGGCCGCCGGTTGCTGGCCGTCTACACCCTCCTCGCCCCGCCCTCCCGGCGAAGGGGACCAATCAGCGTCGTCGCCGGGAGCGAAGGCGTCCGCGCTGTCGGAAATAACCCGCTCGTGATGACCTTTAGACTCCCGGTAGGAGCGGCGTTTGTGCAGCGGTTGGCTCCTTCTCAATTTAGACGTCGTCGTCGTCGTAGTTTCGCAACTCGATTCCGATTGGTTGTTTAAATTACTTCCACTAGCTCCGCCTACTTTTCCCGCCGCCGGCACCTCAAGACTGGCATAGGCGTGGTCGTCGCCGGCGTCGCTGGAAATCGATCGATAATTAAAAACGGCACCGCTATTGGTCGCTTCTCTAGCGTCACCTGAATGGCGTCGCCTTTCGCTCGTCGAAGGGGAGGAAGGGGTGTGGCCTTTCAAATGCGTCGAGCGTTTCTGTTTGGTCAAATCTGTGAGTAAGCTGAGCTGTCGATTGGCCTCCTCCAATGTATCTCTAAACATGGCAACAATAATTGGAAATAAAATGCTTTCTAAGACCTTCCAAAATGACCACTCCAAACTGTCAAACCTTTCAGTACAATCAATGGCTAAGGACATAGATGAACACGGTCACCGAAGCTAGGGAGGTGGTGTTTACCCCGAGTAAATGACATTTCAAAATCTAGGAGAGGGGTCCTAGGGGGGGTCGAACTCCTTTAGCTTTATAGGGGTCGACCCGGGGTGGAAGATTTTGAAACCTAGAGGGGGGTCAGGTGAGGTCCAATGTCCGAAGCAAAATACTTTCAAACCAATAAAGGTTTAATCATAGTTTTTTATGAGATAATATATTTTATTTAATAAAAAGCGATATTCTGGTATAAAAGGGTGTGAAAACATGAATTTGTGTTAAAACTTCAGGTTTTTGGAAGAAAACTTAGTATAAAAAAGTACCTAAAATTTTCTCGAGAAAGGAGGGGGGGTAGGGTCAGATTTCAAAATCTAGGGGGGGGGGGGGTCAGGGGTAAAAAATTCGAAAATTTGAGGGGAGGGTGGCCCCCCTGGATTTTTTTCTAGGGAGGCCCCAAAATTTCGAAGTTAGAGGGTGGGTGGACCCCACCCTACCCCTTGTTCATCTATGGCTATGGATGTTCCGTATGACGGCTAAAAAACCTTTAAAATTAATATTGTAAAGAAAACTTCCTTATGCTTGCTTACACCGCCTAAAAAAACTAGCAACTTGCTTCACATAAGCAAATTCTAATGGCATTTTGGATCAAGACGAATTGGCGAATATCAAAATATTTATTTTTTAGTTCTTTTAAACTAAAAATGGCAAAAATTTATCTAGTTTTACAAAATAAAGTGAAATATCAAAAAATCCCCAATCTTTCAGACCCTTCACTAAAAATGCTAAGAGAAAAGCTTTTTTTGGATCACAGACCCCAAAATATTTTTCTTGGTCGTTTGGTCTTGGTCTTGCTATAATAACCTTTCTAAATCCATGAGAAGCAGCTCGCCTACGGCACGGTCAACGGCTCCCGATGACCGACGGCTCTTTTTCATTTTGAAACAAAAATAATTTCAAACTTGGACGGCGAATGAATTCAATTTCGCTTGCCGTAAAAATGAACCCGCTATTAAATTAGTCTCGCTATCTACAAGTAAAAACCTCGGTGCACTGCTTTCCCCCTCTACCGCCTTGAGGGTTCAACGACAAGCATTTCCAAAACGGGGGCATGAGGGGCATTTTTTTAAATGGGGGAAGTGCAAAAAAAAGGCGAAAAATGAGAAGAAAGAGAAAAAAAAAGGCAAATGTGCGAAATTTAAGTCAAAATAGGTTAACAACGGCAAAAACTTTGCGAAAATAGGCCAAAATGGGGCATGTTCTTTTAGTTTTTTTTATTTTCGAGCGGAGAGAGGGCACACCAATTATAACACAAGGAGGGGGATTTCCGACCCTGCACAGGTCTGCTACTCGTTTTTCAAAATCACTTTTAAAAATCGCTGATAAAACAAAAGCCAGATTACTTATTTTTGGCCGGTGGTGTTCTGAGCGGGAGCAGGTTTTCCCCCGCCTTGGCAATTGAGGTCCTTTTCGTCCAAACCTCCGGTTCTTCTTCCGCCTCCTTTCTTTCGGCGGCGGCGCCGGCCGTCATCGGGCCGTGGGAGCCGGGCCGGGCCGGTCCTGGGTTCAAACGGTGCAATTTCAGCGTGAGTGGCTCTTTTTTTGCGTACAAACTAGCCGTGGGCGGGCTGATGGGGGACAGCGGACCTCCCGCGGGAGAAACCGCCGGGGGAGATTTTTCCCCGCCACCACCGGGGGAGGAAAACCCCCCGCCCGGCGTCGGCGTCGTCCTTGAGCTCAGTTCCAAAGGCGAACGCGCGTCTTTAGTCAGAGATTCGGTGCTGAGCCCCTGGCTATTACACCGCGGGGTTACTCCGGCGTTATTCCAGAGTTTTTCGGGCCGGGTTAGGGTATTGGGCGACGGCGGAGCTAACAGTGAGTGGTGATTGGAAAGATCCAAGTCAGTGGATAGGCAGCAGTCCGCATCTTCTAAAATGCACACACCTTTTTATTTTTTCACGAAACAGAAATATTCTAAAGCAAGTAAACTCTGTACTGTAATCGCGTACACGCATTTGGATGCGTCTCACAAAAAGTATTACAACGTTTTCGCTTTTAATTTTCACAACAACTACAGCATGTGCATGCTTAAAATGAATGATTGTTGTGGGTGGGTAGGTTTCTGGATGTTCTAACTAGGTTTGGGTTATAGAGTTTGCCTATTATCTTCCATTCCACACCCCGAAGAGTGGTGTCGTATGGCGCATACTTTGCCTTAGGTATAATAAAATAATATCTTACGTAGCTTTGGCTTATATTTAAAAAACAGAACAATTACATGCCGTCGTTATTATGGCGAAATGAGCCACAATTTGTATAAAATACATGCGACTGTGACTAATTTTGAATTTGAAACAGGACCTTATTAATTTTAGAATGAGTCACATTCATATTCACGTCTATTTTATAATGACTATGGCTCATTTTGCCGTAGTAATGACGATACGAGAAAACGACATTAAAAGCTAAAATAAACCCAAAACTTAAGCTTAAATTTAACCTGATATTTCATTTATTAGAGCATTTCATTCATTGGTTAACGAATAATAAACTAAATAACTAAACTATATAAAATAAATAAAATAAAATAAAAAATAAAAACTAAATAAACCCAAAAGGGCGAATGAATAATTTACCTGAATTTGAACAAATAGAATCTGTTCTTTCTCGATCTATTGCTCTGGAGTCGTCGAATAATTCCATTCCATCAATACTTTCTATCATCAAATTTACAGGACTAAAAACGAAAAAAAGATCATTTTAAATAAATTATACACACTCTTATTAAACTATTCATTTAAAAAGTAAGCAATACACAGTTTTAGTTTTTAGTCATATATAAAATAATTGTAAGAAGGGCGCAGACGGTCGCAAATGGGTGGGCGGGAGAAGGGGAAGGTGGATTTAACCTTTTTAAAAATATTTTTAACCCCACCTACCCTTAAACCATACATATAGCAGAGCGATATGTGTAGTCTCCAATATTATGCTCCAGAGTTGCGGTCATTTGAAGCGGAAAAGCTGAGAAACTTCTTTTCTTACATGAGTGATTTTAAACTTATTTAATTTTGAAATACTTTTAAATTATTCAATTAGCACTTTTAAGACTTTTTTTATAGTTTTAAAAAGTAAAAAAATGCTTGGGATATTGTGAAAGCTAACTCCTCTTCGGATCTCAGAGTTTTTTCAGTGTGATCTCAGTCTATTTCCCTCTATTTTATTATTTTACACAAAGATAAAACTAAACTAAATCTGATAAACATTTAATAGGCGCGACTGACTCGAATAAAATTAAACAAAAAAAAACAAACACGCTGAATCTAACACGTCCAATTTTTATGCGTTTTCAAGCAAAAATCAGCGAATACTAAAGGTAAACCCAACGTGGCTGCTGCAACAGTTGTTAGTTGAATTAAAAAATGCCTCCAATTAAGTAACCACTCAATTCACGAGAATGTCACTTTATCAACCAATAAGAATCGATTTAATACGAAATACTTGTTGACAGGCCTGTGCACGGTCTGGAAATGCCCCCCGCTTTATTGGAGGATTTGGCCCCCCCCGCCAAAAAATGAAAAAAGTACACTAAAATTATGACGCCATTTTTGACCTATGATGACGCCATCATCGCAAATTTTCTGCAGTTTTTAGCCTATTTCAATGTATTTTAAGCCATTTTAGACCTATTTTTACCTTATTTTCGCTTTTTTTGTCTCTTTTTTCCCTTTTCCCTTCTTTTCTTTTTCTTTCTCCTCTGCTTGCCCCCCCCCGTTTCGGAATTGCCCCCCCAAATAAAACCCCGGGAGGGCAGTGCACAGGTCTGTGTTTATATTGTGGTTTTGAACCTGACTTTTCGATGGTGCCGTGGCGTAATCAGTTAAGTCGTAGTCGCTGTGACAGAGGTGAGGAGGTCAAATCGTTATAAAAGCAAATTTTATTTTCATGTTAATAAATTTTTATAGATTTTTTATAATTTTAGAATTTTATTCACATAAATTAAAAACAAAAACTTCATTCGTTTCCTGTTTTTTGCCAATTTGTCGTATTTTTTGTCATTTGGATATTCTACAATATAATTTTTGTGTAAATAAAAAAACCGTAATTTTTGCTATGTTCTACAATCGGTTTACTACTTAACTATTTGCAGTGAAAACTATCAGGAGACACCTTAACATTTGATTTATAAATTATAATTTTTAGAAGCGCATTGAATTTTCTAAAAATTGCTGATCTTGTGTGAACGAAAAAATTCTTCCGCATGAAAGTCACGTGGGCGTGTCTAAATTAGTAACGTAAGCACATTGTTGCAGCTACGTTTGGTTTACCTTTAAACTATGTTTTTTTCCTTCCGATCAAATAAAACTAAAAGAGCGCGCTCAATAAATTAATAATTTTTAAAACTTATTTAATCTTGTGTTTAACGTTTGTTTAAGAAATTGTTAGTAAAATTTTTTTTAACAAAACTATTTATTTATGCCAACTCTTGGCAACTCTTTAATTTTCATGAAGTTTGCACTACAATAGGGCAGAGTTCTTAAGCTCCTGCTGTGCTCCGAAGCTCCACACAACAGTACTAGAGCTTACACGTCGTCTAAATTGTCGTCTATGCTGTCTTCCAGTAGGTACTTCTCGTAGCGGACGCCCCCGTCCTCGGGCGGGAAAACGTGGTCGCAGTAGATTATGAGGTTTTTCATCAACTCGTTCACGTGATTGTGAAAAAACACCTGAAAAATTCACGTGATTACTTGATTAATTAAAAAATTCACTTGAAAAAACTACAATACACTTGATTTTGGATAAAAATCTAGAAAATACGCGTGACTGTGGATAAAAACGAAAAACCTGGGAAAGGAAATACGCGTTATTGTGACTGTTATTGTGAAAAAAACTATCTGTAACATTGACGTGATTGTAAAAAAGGAGGCTTTTATATTTACGTTATTGTGAAAAAAATCAATAAAAAATATATTATTATTGTAGAAAAACACCCTCCGAAATTCATTTCATTATTTTACATAATTCAAGATATTTCGCTTAGCCTGTTTCCGTAATTGTAATTACCACGGTTACGACGGTGAAACCTTCGTCCCACGGTGGTGGTATTTTCTGAATATTGTGGTATGTAAATTTCACCGCCGTTAACTTTGCGTATCACCTTGGAACTAGGTGTGATACATAGCTAGCTGGTACGTAATAATTTATGTGTGGAAAATTTTGCATAATTGCTGAAGTAACACTACTAAATCATTTCAATTTGTTCGTTCATTGCAGTGAGAAAGTGAATTGAAATAGTTAAAAATGTTACAGTAGCAACCCTTATATTAACCTAACATTAAACGGCGTTCATTTTAAAAAACATGAAAACTACCATTATCCTCCTTTTCCATTTTACTGTAAAATGCAGACTGAAGGTGTTTTTTGGTGAGTTGAGACCAATCCACAGCACCGATTAAACAAATCAATGGTCGTTTCAAAGGCAATACGGCAGAATAAGCCAAAATTCGTAGAATTTATTATGCGACTATAATTTATTTTAATTTTAAACAGCACCACATTAACTACAGATTGAGTCACATTCACGACATACTGTTGTTTTTATAATGACAGCGGCTTATTCTGCTGTAACGACGACGCAATATATTATTCCAAAATTATTTTCAAGTAACTCAATAGTACCGCTTTTATTTAGGCTCAATTTTATTTAGGCTTACTTGATCTTTTCCTTCAGGAATCGGCAAAAGTGTTGGCCCGAAACAAATGGCAAGATTATAGGGATCCATCATATTTTCATCGCTGAATTCGGACAAACTAAAATTACAATTATATTAATATGCAATAATTATATTATGAAGGAATTGTACAACGTAGACTGTACAACGAATTTTCACAAATTTCCAAACTTTACACATACGCAAAATGCAAAAAATCACATTGTATCGGCCAAATTTTTAAATAAATTTCGCTGTTTAAAATATTCAACATCTGCTTATTTTCGCTTTTACTTTGGTTCGTCAATATTTTGTGACCGATGCACTCTTTCTAATTTGTACCAGCGTTACCTCTTGACATAGGTGGACCCCTCCTGGTTTGTTTTAGCGCCTGCCCTTTGCATAATCAGCATGGTGAAGATAAGTTTTAGGTAATGCAACAACAACATAGGTGGGCAGCCTCCAAAATTTGGAGGGAAGGGGGAGAGTGTCCCACAAAATTTTGGGATATAACCCAAATACCCCATTTTTGGCGTTTTTAGTAGTGGAACGAAAACCTCTCAATTTGGGTACGACACGACCCCCTGCAGTCTAGGACCACCTTAGTTTTCCGGCCTATAGTGTAATGGATAGCACATCTGATTCGACTTTGGAAATTAAAGGTTTAATTCTTATATCGACCAAATATTTTAAAATATTTAGCTGTTTACATTTTTTAACACCTAGTTATTTTTGCTTCTGCTTTGGGTCGTCACAGAGCGGACGATTCTAAAAGTATACAATTACATTGGCATGTGGCGGCGCTATTTTTTATACAAAAACAAGAGTTGAAAATGTTTAGATAAAATTATTGTTTGGTTTGTTGTTAAAAAACTAACAAAACAAACTTACTGATTCAGAAAAGAAAACAAATATCGCATAACGATCATAATGGATCGCGGAAGAGATCTGATCAATGTGGAAACTCTTTCCAAAAACTCCGCTTTACTCGTAGCGGCTAAAACGAAATTAATATTAAATATATTTAATACACAACAGCCAAGTAGGATACAGCAAAGAAAGACTGTCTAATAGAAGCCAGGGCAGAAGTGACGAAAACTGTTTCGGAAACAACTAGCAGGCACCCCTCCCCCAAATGATATGGGCCGAGGGGAAGGGAGTGGGCGGGCGGCTGCCCTTCCTCTCCCCCTTCCTGAAATTTTTAGTTTTGGGAGAAAAATTTTTTTGTTTCAATATAAATTCAAACATTCCTGATGCGTCATAAAAGCATATAAATACCAAAAAAAACTCAAATTTTTTTCGCTTCACGGGATGTTTACATTAATAATCTAAGTTTTTTTAAATTTTGATGGATTGTGCCATTCAACACATAAATAACGCATATGCCTTTACCTTAATTATTGAATGCCCATATGCATGTTAAAAATATAAATTGAGGCATATAAATATATAAAGGTTGATAACGGCTGTTTTAAACCCACTATTGAAAGGATTTTTGTAAAAAGGTTGATGTACATTTTTCGCCTTTAAGAGCACTGTCACAAATCTAATTCCTATAACGCCCGAATAAAAACTATTGTTACTGAATCAATTAAAAATAAATTTTTATATGTTGTAGATTTGGTCTGGAGAAGCCAAAATATTAAATATGAGTTAGATGGTTTTTTTAATTAAAGGAGTACTCCAAACAAAGTTTTATAGCATAATTTCAATTTCAAGTGACAGTGCTCCTTTAAACTTTAAATATATAGTTTAAACCCCATTCTTAATTTATATTTTTATAGTATGAAAATAAATGGCCAAAAAAATATTCTGCTGTACACTAATTTATCATGGGTGGCGCGGGAGCGCCACGGGGCGATTTAGCCTCGTGGCGCCGCGCCAACCATTATTAGAGAGCGTGGGTAATTTTTCAAATTCAGAACCTTCTTTCTTCTTCTTTTTCTTCTTCTTCTTCTTATTATTATTATTCTAACGCTCCATTCTTAAAACGATATTCCTCATTCGTTACTGATTGATCAAAAATAAACATGGGCTCATAAGAAAAAAGAAGGAATTACGCAACTTTCTTAGGAAGCACTTTTTTGATTTAGGTCCTTGTTATCAATTTATTGATCAAAATAAAAAATTTGAAAAATAGACAAATAAAAACTCCCAACCGCACAATAACAGCCTTTTGGCAACAATAAGGATTGTACAGAGCAGGCAACAAACATCCCCTCATAAAAACCGCACAAAAAAGCAGACCGGTTTTAATTGGTGGCAGAAACGAAACCAGTTCCCAGCGCCATCTGCGTCAACCGCGCGGAAATCGGTGAAAACAACAGAGTACTTTTTTTAATTCTTGCATTACTGATGACAAAATTAATTCAAAGTTTTATTTATTAAAAAACTAACCTTGAAAAATGCTCAAAGAATAAAGCAGGAAAAAGGGGCGATTTTTCTCCGGGCGTATGTTTAGACAGAAAAGATGTGGACTAGTCTGAGATATACATTATGTGGACTATAGAAATTTTGCATTTGGTTTGGCCAGCTGCTCACTAAATAAAAATTTCTACCATATGATAATGATTTGTTTATACAGTGATCTTATCACACAGCACTGTTGCATTTTTTTAGTTTGATGAAATGTTAATTGAAAAAATTATACTCATAGCAATCTTTGACAAGCGCAAAATCGCCACTTTTTCAATTTGAAGTTTATCTTTGTATGTGTAAGAAACAACTATAAATTTGAAAAAGTGGCGATTTCGCGCTTGTCAAAGATTGCTATGAGTATAATTTTTTCAATTAACATTTCATCAAACTAAAAAATGCAACAGTGCTGTGTGATTAGATCAATGTATAAACAAATCATTATCATATGGTAGAAATTTTTATTTAGTGAGCAGCTGGCCAAACCAAATGCAAAATTCTATAGTCCACATAATGTCCATCTCAGACTAGTCCACATCTTTTCTGTCTAAACATACGCCCGAGGAAAAATCGCCCCTTTTTCCTTCTCTATTCTTAGAGCATTTTTCAAGGCTAGTCTACCGCTTTTTTTGAATTAAATTAAAAAAATAGCCTAATAAACTATAGTTTTAGTTGCGCAATGACATATGTTTATAATCATTCCGTTGCCGAGATATACTTTTTTAAATAAAAAATAATAATAAAAAGATGATGAATTTAAATCACAAAATTTACCCACGTTGTTTAATTATAGTTAGTGCGGTGCAGTGGCGCTCCAGACAAAGTTTACCTACGTTCTCTAAATATAGTTGGCGCGATGCCGTGCGCCAATAATTGCAATTATAATTCTAAAGTAAAAATAATAATAAGAATAAGATGATGAACATGAATTACAAAATTTACTCACGTTCTGTAAGTATAGTTGGCGCGGTGCGGAGGGTTAAATTGCAGTGTGGCACCCCCGCACCACCGATGATTACCTACCGGCGCGTACATCCTCCCTCTTTGGGATTCACTTAACAATATTCCAAAAGATTACTGCTAATTTTAACCGGAATATATTCAGCCCTTTATAAACTGACGAGAAGTTTTGCGGTTTTCAGAAGAAAATATTCAAGTAAGAAATTCTCCAACAAATCTTTTTTGATATTTATCAAGAAGGTCGCATTTCTTAAACTGTTAAACACATGCTAGGGAAAAAAATTACAGGGTTTAAGGGATAACCAAAAGTTTATAAGTAGCAAGCAAGTATAAGGTAGTGTTGTAAAAAGTAATAATTTTTGATTTTTTTAAAGTAAAATACGAAGTAATTTGAAAATTTTTAATTTAAGTAAAGTAAGAGTAAAAGTAATTTGTGATTTTTTAATAATTTAAGTAAAGTAAAAGTAACGATCAAAATTTTATTTAAGTAAAGTAAAAGTAAGACCTATTTTTTAAGTTAAAGTAAGAATAAAAGTATAATAAAAGTAATTTTAAAACGGAGCAAAACACCGATTTTTTAAACTCCAGGGCTCCGTTTGAAAGTATTTTGCTGATTTTATGTATACATTTTTATTTTAATAAGTTTTAAATGCTGTTCAGCGTATTAGCGGCTTAAAAAATTTTCTTTTACCACTCATTTTGCAACAAGCCTACAGAAAATCTACTCGTTGAAAATATTTAAATTTTACTTAAATTAATTTAAGTATTTGCAAAAAAAAACCGAGTGGGGGTAAAAGTAAAAGTAGCTGAAATTTCAAAAGTCGAATAGGAGTAAAAGTAGATGGGTAAAAGTAAACGAAATTTTAAAAATCGAGTAAGAGTAAAAGTAAAAGTAATCCAAAATCCGTTACTTTTATTAGTTTAAGTAAAAGTAAAAGTAACTTTTTAGAAGTTCATTGGACGTGGATACAAAAAGTTTGACCTCGTAAACAGTAAACTGCAATTTACGTCTTTTTTGCTGTGTTTAAAAATTTAAAAATTGTTGTTTCTGTCATGACTACAAATTTTCTGTAGTCCTTGGTTTGGTGGATTTTACATTATTAATGTTTAAATTTAACTGATAAAAAAATCCAATTTTTTATTGTTTTTGACCGTGATATTATTTGAAATTATGCGTCAACGTGTTACGAGCTGTGTGTTATGAAAATCGATATTTATTTTCTCACGACTCACAAAACGCAGCACCACCACATGTGATTGTCGTTTTAGTAGAAAAAGTCGTTAAGTCCGCGCGAATGTAAAACAACATAAATGATTTTTTGCTCGATTAGGTATAAAACCAAAAGCAATTTAATTTATTAATGTAAGAGGGAAATGCCCATTCTCGCACTTTAATATTGGTGGTTTTAAATCGGCTTTATTTTAAACTGAGTGTTGATGTTGAAGTCAGCTGGTGCTGAAATAACTTCTAAAGCCAGTACTCTCCTTGATAAATCAGGGTAACCGTGGATAAAAAAAAATAAAAAAAATATCCAAAAAATCTAATCCATATCAAACCCAGTGCAGATCGAGTACCACAGGGTGTCCATACATTCCTGAATGAATGCTCAACAACAGAAATAAAGAAAAGGTCAATCAATTACAATAAGTATGTTATTTTTGTTTTGAAATAAATTCGTTATTAAGTTTAATTTTTGTTTCCCCACCAAAAATACTCAGCACTATATTTTATTCGTGACTTATTGGAGGTGGAGTGGAAAATTGAGCCTGATATCTAAATTTTAAATGAAAGATGTTATATTTGTAAAGGTTTATTTATATTGTATGTTACTTTTGTTTATGTACTTTTTCTATTTTGTAAAATCCACTTGACTTCATTCCGCCAATAAAATCAGCTTGTTGTGATTTAAAGTGCAGGCAGCTGCGGCTGTAGCATCAGGTGCAGGTGCAGCTATTGATTATATTTTTGCCTTTACTGATAAAGTAGATGTTTATAAATGATATATACACAATTATATCTCGTAAAATAAAACAATGCAGTGACTTTGTTGCAATTTAAAAATGTCTTATCTTATGATTTATTAAAACGACAAATAATTAACATTATTTTGTGGTCGTTTCATTAATTTTATAAAAAAATATAAAATTATAATAAATTTTAAAAATATTTCTGATAATACGTTAACTTTATCATTTCTAAAGAAAAAATATAACAATGTATAGTACTATGTACTGTGTACGATAGTGCTATTTGGATAATAAAATGTTTTGAATTGAATTGAATTTAATGTCCCAGACCTGTGCACTGCCGCCCGGGTTTTATTGGCGGAGTCAATTCCAAAACAGGGGGGTACGGGGGCAGCATTTGTGAAACGGGGAGGGGCAAGCAGGGGAGAAAGAAAAAAAAGAGAAAAAAAGGAGAAAAAAGAAAGAAAAAGGGAAAAAGAGACAAAAAAAAGCGAAAATAAGGTAAAAATAGGTCTAAAATGGCTTAAAATGAATTGAAATGGGCTAAAAACTGCAAAAACTCGCGATGATGGCGTCATTATAGGTCAAAATTTGCGCCATAAATTGATGGTACTTTTTTTTTTTTTTGGCGGGGGGGGGGGTTGCAATAAAACGGGGGGGGGGCAAATCCTCCAATAAAGCGGGGGGGATTTCCAGACCGTGCACAGGTTTGATGTCAGATTTATGGGTGTCCGAAAATTTCATCCCCAGTTGATTCTCACCATGGGAAAATACGCAGCTCCTGGGTATTAAATACATAATGATTTGGCATGTAATTTTTATCACAATAAAATTTATCAACAATACATCATCTAAAAATATTTGTATTTAGCTTACCAACAATTGCCATGAATATTATGTATTGTAAGAGTCTCAACGGCTCGGATCCCTTAGTACTACAGGGGTTAAAGTTCTCATCGTTTTCCCCTTAATCACACGTAATGCAATTTTCGACATAGAATATATCCTCTCTACTTGTCATTCAAATTATAAATGGTATCCTGTCATTCAGAGGGCGTATATTACATGGAGGGAAATGGTACATCTTACGGGTGGATCAAGGAGGGGTGCAAGGGAAAAGGTGTGAGGGCTTTTGTAACTACTGATGCAAAGGTAAGTGCGCGGAATTGGATTAGTTTGACTTGACGAATAAAATTGGGGAAACAAACTATGAATCAAGATGATCAGGACAATTACTCAATCAAAATGCTCAAGACAGACAATCAATCCAGAACAATTTTAGTAGTTACAATAATAATTATAACATGCCCTTTCCCTGAATGCTTTAACAAGGTTGTCCTTAGTTAGTCATATAATGCTGCACTGGCCCATATTAGTAGTGAGTTCTAATATTGTGTAAGATAATATGAACAGCAATTCTTATTTTATATGGAGAAATTGGGATTTCTATACAAACAAACAAACCAACAAGATTCCCAACGTCCGTGTAATTGATTAAGAAAAACTGTTAATGCTTGTGTCAAAAATTTTTTTTACTGTTTTTTTTCTCAGTTGTTGCTCTAAATTTATTATAAGCAAACTGACACAAAACAATATTTGAAAGCTGTTTTTATTGTTGACTGTTGTACTGTTTTACTGTTTTATGTGTTGACTGTACTTGACTGCTGTACTTCTATCTTATTGCTGTTTGTTGGAAAAACAAACAAGAAAAAAATAAAAGTAGTTTTGTTTTTTTTGTAATGTATTTTTTTGTGGATTTTACGTTTTCTTGTTTATTATGTTGAGCCATCCCAACTTAACCATACATAAAAATAATTTTGATAATAGCAGAGGCGTTAAATAACCTTTGTGCGTGGTTTGGGTTGACCTGCAATGCAACAGGTCAATTACTCAAACTTTGCTTTGCTTTAATATCGACGTCGCGTGTTAATGGGACAAAGTATCATGAATACTCCTTCATATTTTTCAACCATTGATTTTGCAAATAAACTGGTTGCTTTTTTTATTTTTTTAAATTTACGATCATAACAGAACTATGCACAATTTAATTCTGTTGTGTCATCGTTATATTTTAAATTTTTTTTTCATTTTTTTTCAACAAAATCAAATTTGCAACTTACCTAATTACCGCAAACATAAACCATAATTCGAACTAAATTAGCTATCTGAAATGATTTTAAAGGCTCAAAAAATCACTTATTTAAGTCAGATTAAAAACTTTTTTTGAATGAATCCAATGAACCAGCAGTTATTAAGACAGAAGCAGATTGTTCTACTGACTAAATTTTAGTTGAATCCACCTTGATCAGCGAATCAATTTTTATCACTGAAAATCACATTTATGTGCCTCCTAAATAATTGTTTACCAAGTGATGGCCATTGGTCTTTGACGCCTCTGGTATTTAAATATTAATTGTTTTGAATAAAAGTTTTTAAATTTGTTTATCACAGCTGAAAGTCATGAAAATAAAAAAGTTAGAATATACAACATAACAACAATCGAAGCGTTTTGACAGCTTCTCAAGCGGAGTGAAGACAGAAGATTGAAGTCAAGTTTCTGTTTCTCACGGAATACACTGAAGTAAATTTTGTAAAATATATTTTCAAATTTTTGATTGTAGTCTTAAAAATTATAGAGTTAATCAATAGAAATGTAAATTTATCAGAAATTACATTTAAAACGTACTAAAATTAGTATAGCCTTGCGTTTTTAATAATTTTTGATGAAACTAGCAGCAAATTTTGGTGTGAAGAAAAAAATATGATATTTATGGCAATTCTGTGTTAGGTACGTAGGGTATCTGACTTAATTTCGGCCACCAATTTAGGGTGTTAGAAAACTGGCTTATTTTTAAAACACAAAAGAACTACCACAAAAGTAACTGGATGAATGTTGAATAAAGTGTTTTTGCAAAATTTATTTATTTTTGTTATTCTGCATTATCAATATTTTCATACAAAAAGTGAATTTTTTGTGGTTTTCTTAATTTTTGCTTTGTGTTTAAAATGCATCAAATTTAGAACGAAGCACTATATAACCTTAAAATATCTTTTATTGAAGGCTCAAATTTGTTAATTTTCATGCTTTAATATTTTCTTTAAAATCACTTTGCAATGCGTTTAACTAACTGCGCATTTTAAAATTCCTTTAATTTCGGCCACCTTAAAATTTAGGTAAAAGAAAAAGAACCTAATTTAGGTAAAAGAAAAAGAACCTGTCGTTTTTTGCTGTTTTTAAATATCTTACTACCGTATTTATAAAGACTTTTTTCCGTATTTGACTTTTTGACGTATTTTTTGTTGAAAAATTCAACAAAAAATACATGTTATTAAAACTTGTTTTTTTAGGGTTTTGACATAATTATTTTAAGTCTAGCTAATAACTTTTAAAATTGAAAATGGGAAAAAATTAAGTTATATGTACCAAGAACAATACCTAAAATAAATTTGCAACCTTTAAAAATTTTTATTGTTCGTTTAGGCAATAGTTATAGCCAGTTTTATCTAGGTGGCTGAAGTTAATGGCTTGCGCCTTAATTTCGGCCACTATAAAAAGAAAACTTTAAACCTCCACTGGTCTTTAAATATAACAAAAATTTTAGAATTTTAGAATAACAAAAATAGCTATGGTTTGATTTTTAGATCAAATTTTGGGTCGATTGAAAAAAGCAGAAAGAACCTATCCAAAAAAAAATAAAAAAAGGTGGCCGAAATTAAGTAAATACCCTAAATATTTGTGGTACGATTCCCATACGCGTCCCAAAATTCCATTTGACCGATTCTAAAGTAAAATACACATATAAAACATCTTTGTACACTAAATCGAACACGCAGACTTCGTTGGTTATTTTTAAGATTTGGCCTTATCAAAAAGGGTTATGAACTAATTTATACCCAAAAAATGACCTTATTTAGCATATGCAATAAATGATGTTAATAAAAAAAATTGTAAACACACAAATTAAATTAAAAACTATGTCTTAACAATGCTAGAAGTCTGAAGAACTTAAAAATTTTCAAAAAAATTCAAAAGTTACATGGACCACCAAAAACATGGACAACAAAATTTGTTTGGCTTTACACGCTAATTTAAACATAGTTTTTTACCGATTTTTTGTTCCTAAGCCTAAGCAAAACCTAAAAATCAAACAAATTTGTAATATAATTGATTTTTATTAAAATAAGTTTTTTTTTTAAAAATGTGAATTTTTTCACAACTAAAATTTTATGGGTATTTGAACGGTTATTATAAAATATTGGTTGTTACCATGAAAAAAATAAAAGTATTTTTTGTAACTGCCAGACACTTGGTAATACGAAAAAAATAATATTAATTTGATTAAAGGCTTAATAAAAAAATTTTTTAATAACATAAATTGTACATGCCAAAATAGGGCAATTTTTGGGTATAAATCGGCTTATAACTTCTAATCAAAAGCTCAAATCTCAAAAATAACCACAAAAATCAAGTCTACGGATTTAATTTAGGGTATGAAGTTGTTTTATAAGTGTATTTTACATTAGAGTCGGTCAAATCGAATTTTGGGACGCGTATGGGAATCATACCAATATTTGTTTATTTTAATAACACAAAAGAATGTTCCTGGGGTACAATTTGTTTTTAAATTGTAGATTTTACTTTCGGTCAATCATAAGTTTACTTTCTGATTCATATTTTTAATATGGTTTAAAGAAGCTTGGCAACTGCTAAATGTTAAACAAAAGCTGCTTGGTTGTATAATTGTGTTTATGTTTTGGAAAGTGATTTGTGATCCCCTTCTATCTTGACAGTTCAATTACAGGTGAGCACAACCAAGAAAGTGCAACACAAGATATTTAGTTTAAGGGTCCTTTCATCCTTTGTTCAAACGGTTAGAGGACGCAAATTTTTTTATATTAAAGGTTCAAAGAGAACTTTAAAAAAATCATACGCTATAAATTTTGGAATGCAGATGCATGAAACTTTTATACTCTTTTTACCATGAGGTCCCAGGTTTTCGGCATATTGGGAGACCTGTGCACTGCCCCCCGGGGTTTTATTCGGGGGAGGCAATTCCAAAACGGGGAAGCATGAGAGGGGGCAACTTTTTTAAAGGGGGGGGGCAATAACACATGGGGGCAAGCAGGAGAGTAGAAAAAAAAAAAAAAGGACAAAAAAAAGCGAAATTTAAGTAAAAATAGTAAAAGTAAAAATGCATTAAAATAGGCTAAAACTGCAAAAAATTTCGCGAAAATGGCGTCAAAATAGGTAAAATGGCACCATGACTTTTTGGTTCTTTTTAATTTTGGGCGGGGGGCGGGTTAATAAAACGGGAGGGGGGCATTTCCAGACCGTGCACATGTCTGTATTGGAGTCCATTTCAATGTGTCAATCAAATTGGCCTCTTTGTCTCCAAAATACAAGAGGTTCACGTCCTGAGCTCCATAAACCCTGCATCAGCAGTTTCTCGCGCATGCCTTTGGCTGGCTCACTGATCAGGAGCCAAGAAACCCCATGAGTTAAAATTTTTTTATAAAATGCAATAGAATGGGAAAGTATTTTCAATAACATTGTAAGGAATTAAATTTTCAGATGAGCATAAGTCTGTAAGCATACGTGGAAAAGGGGTAGAGACAGGGTGGCTGGGATCCATCCATTACAAAATTTTTAGACCTCTCTAGAACAAAACCTAGGGCCCCTCCCTTTAAATTTTCAAATAATTTAACCCCACCCCTCCTCCCACCT
>JASAMX010034550.1:0-77541 GCA_030248175.1 Microlaimidae sp. YZB2_3
TTCTACGCAAAATCAAATTTAAATTTTGAATAATTATTTGCAAAATAGCATAAAATCTTATATTGAAAACCGTCGGGTAGTTGCCGACTGTTTTAGGATGTTGAATGAATTTAAAAAGTTTTTTAGAGAATCTTGATTTTAATATTAGCTCTTAATTTTTTTCAGTTTTCAGTTTTTTCGGTCGAACGTTAAGACCTGCAAGTTCCTAAGCCTAAGCGAAACCTGAAAAACAACCTAAACTTTATTAAAAAGCTGCGCGGAAAAAGTTTAAGGATGTTTTTTAGGTTTTGCTTAGGCTTAAACACATCACTACATACGTTTGGCCGAAAAGTCGAGTAAAATTTTGTCGAGTGAAACAGCGTTAGCCGGATTTAAAAATTGAAGAAACTAAAATTTTTTTAAAACTATTTTTTGTTTATCATTTTTAGTTGAACCGATGTGAAGAAGATTAGATATTATTCATATAAGCGGCAAACTTTGTTTATATAGCCAAAAAATAAATTGGTTACTGGTAATTTACAACAAAAATTTAGTACAGGTCCTAAAAAACATGTACCAAAAATCGATTAGAGATTTCCACACTACAATTTACTAAATAAAAACATGTTTCTAGGTCAATATTGACCTGAATATCTCGTTTTTAAACTTTAAAAAATAATTGAAACACAATTTTTAATAACAGCAACAAAAATAGTTCTTAAAATAAAAATACAGTAACTAAAATGTATTTCAAGTTTAAATAAACTTCAAATCGTACATTTTGAGGGGCGGAGCATATGCAAACTAAAAGAAATAGCATATGCAAACTAAAAAAACGAACGTAATTTGATACTTTAAATTTTAATTTATTCGTTTATTTTACAATAATCTAAAGTGTAATTAACGTTTTTATGTTCTTGAAAACCGGAAAAAAATTAAGAATTAATATTAAAAACCTAAACATAAAATATTCAACATCCTAAAACCGTCGGCAACTCTCCGACGGTTTTTATTATAAGATTTTATGCTATTTTGCAAATAATTATTCAAAAGTTTCAGTTTGATTTTGCGTAGAATGATATATTTTATCTATATACTTAGTGCCGACAGTTTGTTTTAGGTATTAATGTTTTTATAGCAATTTTGCTATCAATCAAACCGTCGGCATTTTTGGCTAACAGGAGAAAACTCCGCAGCTGACTCCGCAGCGGAGTTACCTGGAGTGAAATAACCTTTTTTAAGCTTAAGGCTATGCGTTCCTAAGCCTAAGCAATTCCTCAAAAACAACCTAAACTTTAACAAATAGCTGCGCGAACAAAGTTTAGGTTGTGTTTAGGCTTTGCTTAGGCTTACCAAAGCGTAGGCTTAAACTGCATTGCGGAGTCAGCTGCAGAGATTTCTCCTGTTAGCCGCATTTTTTAAAACCGTCGGCAGAACCGTCGCAAAGATCACGATCATATTTTATTATCATTTTTTTAAATTTATCACTTTGTCTAAGATTTATTTAAAAACCAATTTTAATTTAATGGGTTGTTTTTGAAAAATAACGGTTTTAAAGAATTATTTCGTTCATTTTTAAAGTAGTCCATCCTGTATTTTCTTTCCAGTGACCACTTAAATGGGTTATACTTAAAGAATGCCCAAGAAGCTCTATACAAAATCGGTTTTTATTTACTATTTTCACTTTTTAATTTTAAAGTTTATTTTCTTTTAAATTACGTGTTTTTTCGGTTATTAAATAAAAATATATACTTTTGTGCAGTTTTTAACGTTTATAAAACGTAAATGCAAAGCATCACATAACTGTGAGAGGACTGCTGACTCCGCAGCGGAGTTACCTGGAGTGAAATAACCTTTTTTAAGCTTAAGGCTATGCGTTCCTAAGCCTAATCAAAGCCTTAAAAACAACCTAAACTTTAACAAATAGCTGCGCGAAGAAAGTTTCATGTTATGCTAGGCTTTGCTTAGGCTTAGGAAGGCGTAGGCTTAAACTCCGCTGCTGCGGAGTTTTCTCCTGTTAGCCTTTCAAAAAAAAGTATCAGTCCATTTATAGAGTAGTGCATGTTTTCATGGGAAACCCATGTACAGACTTTTAACACTAATAAAATAAAAATATAATGAATAAATTTTTGGTAAATCTGATATTGATTGTAATAAAAGAGTTGATATGTAAATTAAATATAAGCAAGGGAATATATTTAAAAGAACATTAAATAGATTTTTTTGTTTAAAAAGTTAATTGTTTAGAAATTTGCACGGTTAGTTTTAATAGCTTTTTTTATTTGATTGGCACTAGGTCACTGCAGCACATTAATCGCCATCTTGTGATGGCTACATAGTTTTTTTAAAGTTTCTCAACTCACTCGAGGTGATCTTGTTTAAATTAATCCGCCAAGCTGATGTTTGTTTTTGGTTGCAGTCCAGCAGGTTTTTTCAGCTTAAGCAGAAGTCTTCAATTTCAAGCGAGTATACGGAAATTTCATCTTTAACATTTTGTCTTTAAACATGTCGTCTTCTACATCTCGTCTTTGAAAAGCTAGTTTTTTAAACATCTCGTCTTCAGAAAACTCGTCTTTTGCATGTGATTTTGCAAACGTATTTTGACAGGGCGAGTTTCCGCTCAAACTATAAAGTTTTAGTTGATTTTTAGGTTTCGCTTAGGTTTAGAAAAATAATAAGGTTTTTACTCTTCAATTTAAAAAACACACTATTAAATACAAATTTACAACAATAAAGTTTTGCTTAATTTTTAGTTTTGGCTCAGGTTTAGGTTCGCAGTTTTTGGAAACAGATCATAGAATACAAATTTATCATGGTAAAACTTAACTTAATTTTTAGGGTTTGTTTAGGCTTAGAAAAAAAAATTTTTTTTTTGATCCATTGTTTAAGTTAAAAAATACGAGAAAATTCTCTTGAAGAAAATACGTTTACAAAATTGTATCCAAAAGACGAGTTTTTCCAAAGACAAGATGTTTAAAAAATGAGCTTTCTGAAGACGAGTTGTAAAAGAGCGAGAAGATGTTGAAAGACGTAATATAAAAAACGGAAATTTTCTGAACCTTATAGTCCGTATGCTGAAGGTTCAATCCGACTTAAAGTAAATCTGAGATTAGCGATTGTCGAAACACAGTAAACATACTAGCAGTATCGATTAGATAATAACTTAACGCATTTAATCTGAGATTTCGTTTAATCGCAAATTAAATCGTCACTAACTCGAGATTAAATTGTTAATTTATGCAAATTTTTAAACCACCTCCTGAGATGGATTAAAATTTTGCGGGTTTTTCAAGCTAATCTCTCGGATTAATGACGATTTAATTTGAAATTAAGTCTATTAACTTCCTTAACTTAGATTATTCAATAAATAGTGTTCGTCTGTTTACTGTGTGTCGACAATCGCTAACCTCAGATTAACTTTAAGTCGGATTAAACCTTCGGCGTACGCACCCCTGACTAAAAAAATATTATATAATTTTTATTTTCATCACGCCATCGCCATTGAAAGAAAACCAGACGTGGCTAAGTATTCTTGTTAAAGTAAAAAAATAAGAGCAACCGAACAAATCAGAGCATTTGGCACTGCTTGTATCAAGTAATCAAAATTCAGAAAAGTTAGAGGTTAAATTTGGGGCCGACGCATAAGAGTACGGCACAAAACAGTACCACAGAATAGTACAGGGTTTCGCCACGGAAACCACACAAAATTATACGCACCAGAACAGTACCGTCAAAAAACAGTACGGCACGTAAGAGTTCTGTGAAAATTGCGTTTGCTACACCACGCGACTCTAACGCAAAACAGTACTGACACGAAAGAGTACCGGCAAAAAAGAGTAAGATATCCGCGTTTTCGAGTTTGACTCAAAACAGTACTGGCACAGAAGAGATTACTGAAAAAAATAACTTAATGTTAAAACTATTACCACTAACAGCTGCTTAACTTTATTACGATAAAAATTAATGACGAGTTACGTTTTTTATTACCAGCAAACTCTTCTAATTTTAATAGATCATTTAATAAAGTTCTTTGTTCATGTAACTACATAGTGAGTGTTAGCGCCACTGTATTAAGCACCAATTTGAGTAAATATAGTTGTGACCGTGCCTACTGCAGGTACGTTTTAAAACTTTTTTTTTTATTTTTAATTTTTTTTTACATTTTTAAAATTTACTGGTAGGTGAGTTTTCGGTTTTTTTTCTGTTTTGTGAAAACTAAGTTATTTAAAAAAAATTAAAAAATCTTAGACGACCGGATTAAGCAACATTACTAATGTTCCTTCCTACTATCTGCAGTTGGCTCATGTTCCTTCAAGGTTTCTTATGCTTAAATGAACAATTTGAAACATACTTAACTTGAAAAAGTGTTTTAAGTTACTTACTCTTTTAGGAATATTTTTATAAAGTTTTTAGAAATTTAGTGAAAAATTAATTTAAAAAGTTTTGACAGAAATTCCAAAAAGCAAAAATAGTTTTATTAAGTAAAAAATAAATATTTAATAAAAATCAGTTTTAAAACCTATTGCAGAATTTAACACTGTAACTTTCTCATTTGTTTTGTATGCATCATAAAACCAACATATGTTATACAGAGAAACATGTTTAACTTCACAACTGATTATATTTTTTAATTAGGGTAGAATACATGATTTATTTGGGCCTATAACAAATAAACATGTTCCCTGCGGAGCTCCAGAACGCCGGTTTCCGGAGCCCTAAAGCACCTTCATAAACACAAGCCCCACTAAGCCCCACTTTATTTTCAGAATAATTTAGCATATTAAATATTTGGCATAAAGAATAGTATTTCATTTGTTTAATTTTTTGCTGACTCAAAGTTTTTTAACTATGATAAAAACGAAAAAATAATTGTAAAAAGTGGCTAAAATCACATGAACATTTTAAAATTAAATTGGAGGATGAAATAAGCTTTAAATAATTAAATTAAGCAGCCCAACTTCAGAGTTTTGGTTTAAATGATTGCTTCTTCGGAGCATGATAGTTTAATAGCGCAGAAGCCTAACTAAAAAACTGTTTCAATTTCGTTAAAAAAACGAGAAAAAACCTAATATGAATTATTTCAATCGATTAAATTTTTTAGCAAAAGTCAAAATATATTTACTAGCATTAAAAAACACACCATTAAAAAGAGAACGATATTTTTTATTAATATAAATCTGAAATGCTCATGTTTTACTACACGGTAATTTTTATACACCATTAGCGTTTATTTTTAATTACCTTACCACGACAGAAATATAAATAGAACAAAAATAATTACTAACATTACCACGGCCTAAAAGAATTCTATACTTTAATATGCGTAAATTGATTTCTTAAATATGCGAATTTCCATTTGAATCACTAAAATCAGCTAGTTTCTGTACGCAATATCACGAGTCCTCTTTTTGCGTCCGTACTCTTTTTTTACCGTACTCTTTTGTTCCAGTACTGTTTCGTGCGTACTCTTTTGCGGAACACCAAACTATTAATTGGTACTGTTTCGTGCCGTACTTTTATGATCGGGAGCCGTTAAATTTGATTGGTTCATATACGGTTCGCTAAATTGTCTTGATTCGACTCGTTTACTATATGCCCCCTCTCAATTTTTATGCCCTTAAGAAACAAACCAGCCACGTCTTTTTGGTCATTAGTCCCATACTTTAAAAGCTAATTTACATTTTTAGGATTCAAAAATTACAAAATTTCTAAAAAGTTGAATTATAAAGCAAAGAATTAAGGGTTTAAGCTATCAATCGTTGGTTTTGAATTTTTAAAAAAAAAATTTTTTTGTAAAGTTGTATTTTTTTAAGCAACCACGTGGCACGAAAAGCGCTATATAACATTAATTCAGTTTTTATGAAAACATATTTCGAAACGTGTTTTGGGTGCTTTTATTGCTTTTTGTTTATTGTTAATTTATTATTATTTAATAATATGAATCAAAATACGCGTGAATTTTACACCATTTGGAAATTCATTAATTTGTATGTATAATGGGTACATGTGTTATGCAAGTTTATGAGCATTATAACAGTTTATTATGACACGGTTACGAAACAGTTAGCGTAAATAAATAAATATAAGTTTTTACACAATTTATACTTTTTCCTATTAATTATATTTAGCAATTTCAACCATAAATTAATAAAAATTTACAGGAATAATATAATTTTTCATTTAAAATCGAAACCATTACATTTCACGAAGGAGTTTTTTGCACTAGGGAGGGTATACTGCTTTGAATTTACACTGCGCGCGTAATTTTATATCATACGCAAATAATCTTTTAAATTTAGTGAAAAATAGAAATTATAGGACAATAAAAAACCTTAAGGTGTACTTTCGAATCAATAGTATTTATTAACCACGTTTCCCGACCTTCTAACAGCGATTACCATATATTTTTTCAAAGACATCTTTAACACAAAAAAGTTATCTTATTTTTCAGGCAAATTGATGAATTTTTTATTGTTCTTTTCAAAAATAATAAAAGGTAACCAATTAAATTCAAATAGTTTTTATACCAAAAATAAATTTCAAAACTTTTTTTATTCCAAAAACATTTAACTTACCTAAATTACATTTTACTAGCATTTTATATTCTTTTATTTTTAATTTGCTGTACTTTTGTCTATCTATATGTACACCCAAAAAAAGTTAAAATTAGCAAATTAAGTATATGGCAGAAATTTTTTAAAACTCCTCGTTTGGTTCTAGGAGGACGCTGATTCGCGGTTCCGACTACTAAATAAAATACCGGCGACACTTGAACCCCGTCACAATAAACACCAGGCTAAGAATAATGTACACCGAGAAGGGCCGCCGCCCCGGCCACCATCAACTTTGCACCAAACGTCGTATTTATCCCTTGCGGTGGTGGTTTTTTCCACGGAACCTCCGCTTGATTCAGTCGCCGCCGCTTGCCACCACGATCCGTTTGCTCCAGTTGCAAATCAATAAAATGAATAAATAGGCTATGAGGGCCGCCAACAGGAGCATCCGGAAGTTTTCCGAATCACGTATAGCGCCAGCCCGCGTGCGCTGAGTTCACGCTCCGGTCTCACGACCAACAGCCAAAAGAAAGATCAACGCAGCAAGCGATCAGCCCAGTGGCAACCCGGTGCTCGAATTTGTGCAAGAACAGCGGACAATGGTTGTACCCATGTTGGTTGGAATGCCAAAGGAATTAGGATTCCCTTTTTGGGATTTATGAGCCTATGAAACTTGGGGCTAGAAACTGGATCCAAACTGAGAAACTAATTAAAACTTTCTTTTTTTATTTTAACACTCACCATAAAATAAGCCCAAAAACCTAAGCCCCCGAAAACCTTTTTCTAAGAATTGGAAGTTTCCAATTTTTGCGCCCTTAAGTTCTTAGACATTTTCGCCGACTCGAATTTCTAATTAAAGCTCTAAAGACACAGTACCCTTTTCAGTTGTTGATCCCTGTTCCTATTCATAATAAAAATTTGAAACATAACAAAAAAACAACCCACTATGATAAAATAAAATATTTAAATAAAATTTATTTTGACAGTAAAAAGTAAACGGGTAATATAACTAATCCGGTATATTTTTGTTGTTTGTTTCGTGCCAATGATAATTTGTTTCATCGTGGGTAACGTTTACCTCCGAAAAATTGACTATAAAAGCAAAAATTGATTCACGACTGTTCATATAATTAGAAACAAATGCTGTGTTGTGGAAACAATTTTAATTCTTGAAAAATGTTTTTTATTCCAATTCAAGGTTTTTGGAAAAATTAACATATAAATATAAATTAATTATAAATAAACAATATCATTATAATTTTTTTTAATTTAGGATTTGGCAAAACATACATTTTTCAGTCATGTCACCGCTGGTCATGAAATTTATCATGATATTGTTTTATATAATCTAATTCAAAATAGTAAATTTCTAGCAGGAATGTTTGCAATTATGAACTAAAACCCCTCTATTTCTTGGTAGTCAAAGTGTGCAATCGCTCAAGCGGATCAAGAAAACAATTTTTCTGAGCGTTCGTGGCCCGACATATTGTTTTGGCGTTAGCATGAATTTTATCAAATTCTCCAGTTTACACTAAAAAATAACGCAGCATCATAAGAACAATAGCAATGAAAAAAAATTCCTGAAGCTGGTCGGATTCAGCGAGAAGTCGAGAGCTAGTCGCAAACTGGTGAAAACAGAGCTTTGAAATCCCGCATGGAGCCAACAAATGTACAACAACTGACCGTGAGCCATATGGCGGGGATCAGAAAGAGAATGCTGATGATCAACTCCAGGACGGCCACTGTAAGCGTGGCGTTTAAACAGGCAACAGCAACAACGGGGTTTTTCCGGGCTGGAAAATTTTTAGAACGTTATAGTTGTAGGCCACCGGGTTGTAAGCCATTATCTAAAATTAATTATAATGATTACTGAAGCTTTACCTTTACATTTAACCCTTTCCGACTGTACAACCGAAATAAAATTTTTACGGTAGCCATGGCGACGGGTTTTCTGAGACAAATATCTTTCATTTTATTTTAAAACAAGCTCATTGCATAACATTATGCATAGAATTTGCATAATTCCAGTAAACACGATATGTTTTGTTTTGTTTCACACGGTGGTAGCAAGAAAAGATTTAATGGTTGCAAGTTGGTACCAAAAATATTTAAAATAATAATAAAGGAAAAATATGTGACTCCATATTGTTCTCAGACGCATTAACTGCGCTTATTCGGGCGCACCCTTAATGAGCACGAGCTATCTTTGGGCGCACCCTTATTAGGGCCACATGGCCCTAATTAGATAGAAAAAATTTCTCCGCATGAAAGTCATGTGGGCATGTATGAACTGAATCCGTCACATATTGGAGGAGGTCACATTGTTGCAGCTACCTTTGGTTTGCTTTTTTTAACATAAAATATTCAGTTGAGACAAAAACTACAAAAAAGTGTTTTATGAGTAGCGTTTTTTTGCAAAAATTGTGGTTTTTTAACAAAAAATTGCGAATTTAGATTTTTTTTACGAATAAGGTTATACTTTATGAAAGACGCTATTTGACTAATAAAATGCGCAAAAAATCAAGAAATAACGTTTATATATACTTTGGCGCAGTCTTCAATATTACTTCTACGCTAAAGGTTAAAAAAGCCTTGCAGAAATAATACTTGTTTGTTGAAAAACCATTATTATAAAAAAAAAGTTATTCCCCGGAAAACGAAATTATCGTCGCTGTGAAATCCCCATAAGCAAAACATTCCTTAATTAAAATAGATTTAGCCGACCTTATACAACTCAATATTTGGTTTTAATGATTTTCACTGTGCAAGAACAGTTTAATCAAACGTCTGATCGTTTTAGGTGAATTTATAAATTAAGAAAATTAATTAAAAAAAATTTGCTGAGGGAATTCCTAAATGCCTACGGGTCACCTGATGCGTTTTGTTGGTTTAGAATAAGAAACACCTCTAAACTCATTCGAACTGTTTTTTTTTTAATTTTTTTTAAATTTCAGAAACAACAATAAATAACAAAAAAGATCTTTTTTATTTAATATCCAGGAATGTAATGATTTACGGTTTAATGTCCAAAAATTTTCATAAATTGCATCAATTACATAAATTACATCCATGAATTTAAAATAAAATAAATTATGAACTGAGTACAATGCATTCTTTGTTTTTGGTTTAAATGTAGGTAACTGTTTTAACCGCTGTCGTGATTGAATTCATATCATAAATCGCAGGGATTTAATGGGGAGTAAGATTGAAAGACAATATTGGGTGCACCCAATGTACCTTGGCCTAACAACCAAAAGTCTTAACAAATGAATTATTATTGCATCTGCCACGCTGTGGTGTGGTCACATCGTGGTAAAATTAATAACAACAACACCTTAATATGGGAAGCCTTAAATTTTTCAATGGCTGTTATTATCAATTTACAAAAAGTAATTTAATAGCTGAACTGCAGATATGAAGATCAAAATTTTACAAAAAATTTACACATATACACACATCAGTTATATATTCGGCTAGAAAGCTCAACAATCAATGCATCATATTTCACGAAGTTTATTTTTTGTTGAGAGTTATGAAATTTTTCAAAAAGGCAAAAAAGCGGTAGTAAAACATCAATTTTTTCTGCAACGAAATGTTTAAACGTATTTATAGGCACAAACTTCGAAATGCAACAATTTTACATTGGTGGAATATCGTGGATTCCCGAAATAAAAATTGATTAAAACAAAGCGATTTACCTACCAGGTTATTATAATTATATAAAATAGCACTTTTAGGATTAAATTCCAACTTTTATACCGACCAGAATCCTTTAATATTGGCTGAAAACTGAAAATTTTGTAGTCTTTTTGCTAAAAAAAAACCCAAATATAAAATTTGAAATAGATAGGTATTGTATAAAAAGTATAACTTTAATATTTTTAATGTTGTTGTTAATGTTCCTAGCGATAGCAATTATTATGCAATAATGGAATTATGGAATTTGATTTGTGAAAACGCTCCTTTAAAGAATTTTATTATTTTATTTAATCATTAAAATGTGTTACAAAAATATTGCATAATTTAAACTTAGCTTAAAATAATGAATAATATTTGGAAGAAACTACTAAAAGGATTAATATCGTATGTGCGTTTAGTTGGAGTAGTCAAACATAGTTTTGATTATTTAAAAAAATATAAACAACATTGACTGAAACATCAAAAAATGGTGTTGTATTTCAGCGAACGAATGAAGTATTACGTAAGAAAGTTTTTTAAACCGAGAGAGAGAGAGAGAGAATGAAAAATCAATCTTTTTTTTACAGACATAAGAAAGAAAAGAAATACAATCCATCTTATTGCGATGAATGAAATATATTTAAAAGAAATAATCAGAATGGCTTTTGGGTGATAAACACTCGCGAAACAAAACATTTGCTCACGCAAAAAAGAAAACTTGGATAAATAAAATGAATAAAAACACAACTGATGGGTGCTGGGAGAGTGTCACGAGTTGATAAGCCCTAAAAAGCAACCACACCAATTACGATAAGAGATTTCGGCAAAATTTGTTTTCGTAACTTTAGAATATCAAGACTAAAAACTTAATAAAAATATACTGTAGCGTATATCAATCCGTATGTTTTTCTCAATTTTAATATAACAAGCTCAGTAAACTTGTTTAGAAAATTATATTTAATTAGAAAGAATTCCTAGCTGAATGAGAGATGGAAAATTTTTTTACAACACATATTTAAGCTTGCATCACAAAAAATTTCAAATAAAATTACATGACAGCTTTTTTGCGGCCTCTAACGCTATTTGTGTTTTTCACATTTTTTTTGATTTTTTTTATTAAACTATTTGCATTGGGATCAAAGTACTCACTTGGTATTGATAAAAAAATTCTATGAATTTTTCGAAAAATATTAACATTTGGTTTCAAGTGACTGTTAGAAAATTAGTATATTTCTTATGAAAACATGAAAGCATTTTGGAAGTCAGTGATTTTTTTAATATAAATTTTTAAGAATTTAAATCACCGACAAAAGAATTTTGACCAAATTATGAACAAGTTAAAATTTTTGGAGCCTTAATCCTTTTTGATTTTTTAGGTTTAAAACCTTATTTTTAACGCAGAAAAGGTCAGCGCTACCGCTGTTTAATATAATGCGTCTTCATAGCTATCGATGTCAGTTTTAGGATCTAGAGCCCAGGGCATTTAAAGCTGGAACTTAGAAGCCGGAAGTTAGAAATTTGAAGGCCAAAGTGTGAAACGTCTAAAACCTTTCCCTAAGCGTAAGCAAAAGCCTAAATCTAACCACAAAATATTTTTTTACTTTCGGCTCCAAGTTCCCGTTTTCGCGGATTTCATGTCCCCGAAATTTTCGACGACTCCAAGTTCTCTACTGACGGCTCTAGGACCTTATACGCACAGATAGGCGAAATGCGTTTTACATTTCGCGTCATGAAACGCGATCAATAAGAAAGATTCAACATTCAATTGTTCAAATAGTAAGTGGTCTTCAGAGCCACAAGCAGGGAATTCGGAGCGATCAAAAATTTTTGGGAACTTGGAGCCACGAACAATAGGAATTTGGAGCCCTTAAGAAAAAAATGGTTTGGGCTTAGGACTTCGCTAAGGCTTAGGTAAACGTTTTTTAGTCATTTTTTCTTTCGGCTTAAAGTTCCTAACTGACGGCTCCAAGTTCCTTATTTTTGGCTGGTTTTTGTTACTTAACTTTGTAATAAAATAAAAAAATATCACAAATTTCAAATTGCTTGATTTATTTATTACTAATAAAAAATATTAGCAGCACAATTGTGGCAGAAATATATAAAACTATAAATTATTATATAGTATTATGCATTTTTGATTGTGGTATAAGAATAGATGTTTCAGCAACACTATATTTTTTTGAAAGCATAATATATAGCTCATTTCGCTAGTATCATGGGAATGTTTAATTGTGATACCTACACGGTAGTCGGTGTACGAGAATAAACAACACAAAAAATTATGCAAGAATCATTCTGTTTTAAAAACAGCTGAACAATGATAAATTTATGTGCATACATCATTATAACGTTACTAAAAAATTTTTTAACTGAAGTTGTAAATTTTTTTACTAATGTACATGCCTTTTAGAATTCCCAATAAAAATTCGGATGAAAAAAAACACGTGTCTATAATAAATATTTTAAAAATGGCATGATTAAGTTAATTTAAATAAATTAGCTAAAACTTTTATTGATTGAAAAATTACCATTTTTATTTTGTTTCAAAATCAATTATACGAAAGGAAATTTGCAGGATTTTTTAGTTTCAATATTTTCTAATAAACGTTTATATATAGTTTGAAACGTTTGTTAGTTGTAATTATTTCTGTTCTCATGTTTTGTGTTTGCCTATATTAGGCGAAATAACTAATAATAATAATAAAAAAAATATCATGGCCTCAAATTTAAAAAATTCGGCGAAAACCAAGGCCTAGACACCAGTGATAATACATATTTCACTTATAGGCAAAAAAAAATCTAACTGACTGCGAGATTTACAGTATTGAATCGACTATTTAACAACAAAAACATTCAAAATTTTTCACTTTAGCCGATTAATTACAAAGATTAAAAACTGTATTTTAATAATTATTTATTAATTTACCTAATTTGTAACCTAAATGCAAATTTTTTAAGAGCTAAAATTGGTTAATTTTTGTATTTTTTGTAAAAGGGTGGAATTAAAAAAAATTTTGCATTTTTATTGGCTTTTTAAAAAAAACGTCATTACCGCACAATTTTAATTGGTGCCTTCATGTCTGCATTCTAATTTTCAGCGTCAGCCAGATATAATTCAACCATAGTCGAATTTAAAAAACTTTTAAAAAAACTAAAAAACAATTGTTCACCAAATTTAGACACAACCTCGCATCAGGCACGCTTCAGATGTACATCAGGCTCAGGCACATTTAGACTTAGAAAAGCTTAGACTTTAGTTTGGTTTTAGACCTTCGCTTAGACTGAGTACTCCTGGAATCTAAAAATAAATCCGGGACCTGAAAATTTTGATACTCTCCAAATGTATTGTCACTCAACAGTGTAAAAGTGAGATATACGTGACCCAACGAAAGTTTCATGCATACAACTCTCTATATTATGTGAACATTTGTTTACATTTGGCCTTTATTGTGAGATATTTATCATGAAAAACGGCTCCGCCCGTCACTGTTATCCCATATCTCGTTAAGAGCAATTAATATTTATAGTTTCACTTTTGAAACTAAAAATATGTCAAATTATAAACTGTAAAAATACAAATACGAAAATTGTAAATGTAAAAATCGTGAATCACGTAAACTGTCAAAATTAAATGTAGGCAATATCTCTTAATAAACATACATCAATTAAAAATAAAATAATTAAACAAATTATTTCAAGGCAGGAAGTGACAAAATATAAAGGCAAAAAACTGCAGCTGATTAGCCACAAACAGAAATATAGTTATAATATATGTGCACATTTATATAAAGATTATTTATTTATAAAAGTAAAATAACAGATAAACGTTAAAATTTTTGCAGAACAAAGCCTATGCAGTCAAAAGCTTTAGTTTTACATTTCGATTGGCAGTAAATTTATTTATTTTCGACTCATTCTATTTATTTTTAAATGAATATATTCTAGAGTTTTTTAAAATTAGTGATCACATATATGCCAAAATTAAAAAAAAATATTTTAATTTTAGAATTACTTGAGACATTCTAAATTCATAAATTCTATTAAAACAAATTTTAGAAACTTAAGTTTTTTTAAAATATAGATTACGGGATTAAAAATATCATGTATACATGAGGATTCAAATGTTAATTATCTGCAAATGTGAAATCAAATATTCTTGAGTCTTACAAAGGTAAATAAGATTGAGATTTTTAAAAGTTTGTTTATAAGTGTTGAATCCCCTTGATTCTTTGGTTGGAAAACTGCGCAAAGAATACTGAACGTGTTAATACTGACAGAAATGAAATTATGCAAATTAAGTAACACTTTATACAATTTACTTATTACGTGAAACTCATGAATTGAGTGATATAAAAAATACATAAAAATGTTGTGTACTCTTCTTTGATGACATCAAATACAAAGATTTGTATTTGTATAATTATCTTGGAATTTCAAAAAAATTATGGTTAAAACCTTCCTGTCCATTTCTACTTATATGTTTGTTGGTTGGTACGTAATACTATTATAGTGGAAAAAAGTGAATGCAATGCAGTTTCAATGTCTATTAGTATATGCAATTACAATGTAGCATTTGACTGAATAAATAAGATTATAAAATCTAATTTAAAATCAGCTAAATACTAAAATCAATTTATTCATGGGATATTTTTTTATAGGAAAAAAACTATTTGTAAAATTGCAAAAAATAAAATTTACGCTATTATGTTCGTTTGCTCAAGAAAAAAACAAAACAAAAAATTTTACATCATGGTTTAAATAATTTATTGCTAAAAAAGGTATTTTTTCCAAGATATTTTGCAGAAATTATTTTGCCCGGACATCTTCACGGCATGAGTAAACCACATAAATCGCGCCCCATCAAATTCACCAATTCATAACTGGACCACAAATTTTAAGATCACATACGTAGTTTTTTTTACTTTTGATCTTTGATAAATGAGTCAGTAAAATATTATATAACATCTACCAGTTTAATTATGTTTTTACTTTATTGTATATGGTGATCTAAGGAAGTATAATTATGATGACCCTGCAACATTGTTTTTTAACTTAATCTTAAATAAAAACAATAAATAAACTTTTAAACTAAAAATTCAAGCGACTGTTCGTCAATTCAAAGATTAAAATTTCGGGGTCCGGCACAAAAGAGTCCCGGCACAAAAGAGTCCTGAAAAAAATCGCAGCTGGCACAAAAGAATCCTGGCACAAAAGAGTCCTGGAGAAAATGCGTTCATAACATAACATAACCTCATAACATAACATACATAACATAACATAACCTCCTTATATAATTGCGAAATTCCCTTTGATACATTTGAATTTCCATCGTAACCTTTATAGTTTTTTAAATCTTTTGTGTAGTTTTTTAAACAATTTTTTACTTTTAAAGTGGTCTACTTTACTTTTAAAGCAGAAAAAATAGGTGATTTAAAAAAAGGAAAAGTTAACAGAAGTGATTTTTTTACTTTTCAATATCAAGCTCCGGGCACCAGCCATTTCAAGCAGATGGAGAGACTTGTTTGATTATGTTTTAATTTATTCTATACGCATTTTAGGCTATTTTATCGTTTAAATACACGTTGAAAAAAATTTAGTTTAAAAAATTCTGTTTTCTCCGGAAAACATTAATAGTTAAATACCGGTTAAGTGTTGTTAAACATGGCTACAGTATAAGTTTTTACTGCGCCACTTTTTAAAAATTAACAAATTTTTATTGATTTATTATTTTATTTATTTATTTTTTTACTTCTTATTCTACTCCACTTTTTTGTGTCTTAACAGGCGCCTGGAGCTTAATATTTTCGTTGCTTTACCTCCGTACAGTTTTTAATTGTATGTCAGCTGTTAAAAATTGATTTTATGCCAGGACTCTTTTGTGCCGACCTCAGCCCTAGCAGCGCTTGGGCGCATAAACGCATTTTCTCCAGGACTCTTTTGTGCCGGGACTCTTTTGTGCCAGGACTCTTTTGTGCCAGCTGCGACTTTTTTTAGGACTCTTTTGTGCCGGGACTCTTTTGAAGGTGAGCCAAAATTTAAAATTAAAATTTTCTCATTTAAACTAAGTTTAAAAATTTTTCTCATCTTAGAACAATAAAATTTTTTTTTTCAATAATTTATTTTTATCAAATTAAATCGCCACTGTGTAAATTATCTTCGATGCATATAAACCATACAATTGCAAATTAAGATATAATTATTTAAAAAAATTGTCCCCAGTGGGCATAAACTACATAATTAAATAGGCTTGAATTAATGTTATCAATTAAGTAACAAATTTTAAAGCACCTCAAATTATTATAAATTATTAAAATGCAAAGAAACAACAAAAACTACATATAGGAATACGAGGTGCCATGTTTAAAACAACTGACACGATTGAGAAACAGCCAAAAATTTGACAAGAGAAGTAGAAACATTTGCGGAAACGGCTGACTATGATAGTTTCCGAATCATCAGTGTGTAAATGCCGGAGGCCCACTCAGCGGTAAGCTCAATTAACTGTCTGATGGGCAGAGATTAGATTTTAAAGCTTAAACGCCTAGCAGCTGGCAGCGTTAAAAATCAAAAGGAAAGCCCATTAGCCTTTGTGCTACAAGCTTCTTCCAAAGCGAACAAGCTTCTAATGGCTAGAGAATGAGAGACGGGGCCAAATTGGTCGCTTAATTCTAATGAGAATCGGAATTTCTGGTGGGTGAGTTTAACCACACGGCAAAAAAAGAAACCAATTAAAATTGGTTGTGTTTAACTGGGAGTCAGTCTCCTGTCTGCATAGAATAATCATTTTACTATGTTAGCCCGAAAAATTCACTCTATTGAGTAGATACGACAAAACTAGTTAAAATTAAAAAAATAACTGCTATTTTTTGGTTTATAACAAATAAAATATCTGGAAATAACGAAAAAAATTCCTGCCACTAAGTTGTTGAGACCTTCTATGTTTACATTTAGAAAATTAAGTCTGATAAAGACCACTCTAAATCAACAGCTTCTTTCAGTAAAATTGTCCCTTAGTGGTGTTAAAATAAATGGGAATTAGATTTTAGCTAAATAAATTAAAATTTACGTTTTATTTTGAAGATTTTACCTAAAAACTAAAATTATATTTTTTAACTAATTATGTATGTATTGCCCTAAATTTCGGTAATTGCTGTATTAACTAAATCGAAAACGTTTCATCTTCAAATAAATTATACTCAATTTTCATTAATAAAAATATATTTGTAAGAATATAAAACAGATTTATAATTAACATGAAAACGTAACAGTGAGATTAGTATGTTTATACAACATAAAATAATAATTAAAAAAAATTTTTTTTGTAAATTTATGTAATGGTAAACCACAAATCGCAGAATAATTATGATGACTATAATTTTAATGATAATACTAATTCGTATAAGGACATTAAAAAATTATCGTCCTCAAAGTATTATTTAAAATATACTTATAATTTCAAAGCGGTGTTAACTAGCTTATGTTCCTGTTTTTTAACGAAATAAATATAAATAAATAAACTGAGCACCATAAATGAATTCAGAAGTTACAAACGTTTCTTTTCTTATAAAATTTATTTTGACTTTTTGTCAATTTTTTTTACAATGATAAGGTAGATTTAAATATGATAAATTAATCAAAATTTCGAGTTTTGCTATAGCTAACTGTGAAACATTAGCTAAAACTTGCAAAAGTAAACTGAGTTATTTTAATTATATACATTGTAGGTTTACGCTGATCTGTTTTGCCATCAAATGCGAATGATTTTAGATATCCTATCGCAGAAATATAAACAATTCTGCCGCAGGTGGCAGTCAAATATAATTTGTTTTAACAATATCCGAATAATCTATACATCAATGACATAAACACAGGAAACTTTGTTTCAGAAAAAATAAATAAACACCTCACATACAGGAACAGGGTATGTAGTGCACAACAATTTGCCAACGCGAAATCTGCCTTCCTATCAATCAAAATTCTATTTAAAGACAAACTGCGCAAATAAAATGTGCCTTTTTCGTTTCCACGCGTGCGGCGCTAATTAAAATAACAGTGAAACGGCTTGAAAACATGGAAAAAAATGTGCGAATAATAGGTAATAACCCCGAGACGCCCAAAGGAGAAGAAGATAAAATAAACATTAGAGGGGGAAAAATAATGGCCGTTCGATGCCACCTGACTCGGTTCAGTATCATCTTCTGGCCGCAATATTTTAGAACCAACTCTTATTTTCCGTTTTACGGGTAAGCCCCTGGTGCTTTTTTAATCATGGTAATGTTAATCCTGCCGAATAGTGATACTAAAATAACCTATCAAATAAAAAATAAAATAAATTAAACACAAAAAGTGATTAACAAATGCGAGACGTATTTGGACGTTTATCAATGAAATCTCGCTTGAAAAATTAGTTTACGATGTCGTTTAATTTGCATAAGCATGTGGGTCGCGCGTAACTTATTGGTCGTTAGTACTATGAGTAGTACCTTCAGTATTTTTCGTGCAGCTTTTTTAACTAAAATATTAAGAAAATTCAACAGTAACAAATGCACTTGCCAGATATCAATCTCTCTTACGTTAGATTCAGGGATTGGCTGCTAACAAATTTCAAAAAGGAAGCGAAATTTTTACATGCAAATAACATTTGCTAAAAAAAATGGAAAAACAATGGTTGTACGTGGATTTTTTTTCCCTGTTTCAAGCCGTTTCACTGTTATTTTAATTAGCGCCGCACGCATATGGGAAACGAAAAAGGCACATTTTATTTGCGCATTTGTCTTTAATAGAATTTTGATTGATAGGAAGGCAGATTTCGCGTTGGCAAAATATTGTGCACTACATACCTGTTCCTGTATGTGAGGTGTTTATTTATTTTTTCTGAACAAAGTTTCCTCTGTTTATGTCCGTTGATGTATAGATTATTCGGATATTGTTAAAACAAATTCTGTTGGGCTGCCACCTGCGGCAAAATTGTTTATATTTTCTGCGATAAAATATCTAAAATCATTCGCATTTTGATGGCAAGGAAAATAAACGTAAAAACTACGCCAAATATTATATAATTAAAAATAGCTTCGGTTTACTTTAGCAAGTTTTAGCTAATGTTTCACAGTTAGCTATAGTTTTTCTAGAAAATTTGATTAATTTATCATATTTAAAACTACCTTATCATTGTAAAAAAAAATTGACAAAAAGTCAAAATAAATTGTATAAGAAAAAGAAAAACGTTTGTAACTTCTGAATTCATTTATGGTGCTCAGTTTATTTATTTATATTTATTTCGTTAAGAGACAGGAACATAACCTAGTTGAGCACCGCTTTGAAATTATAAGTATATTTCAAATAATATTTTGAGGACGATAATTTTTTAATGTCCTTCTACGAATTAGGTATTATCATTAAAATTATAGTCATCATAATTATTCTGCCGATTTGTGGTTTACCGTTACGTAAATTTACAAAAAAAATTTTTTAATTATTATTTTATGTTGTATAAACATACTAATCTCACTGTTACGTTTTCATGTTAATTATAAATCTGTTTTATATTCTTACAAATATATTTTTATTAATGAAAATTGAGTATATTTTTTTTGAAGATGAAACATTTTTCGTATTATTTAATACAGCAATTACCAAAATTTGGGGCAATACATACATAATTAGTTAAAAAATATAATTTTCATTTTTAGGTAAAATATTCAAAATAAAACGTAAATTTTAATTTATTTAGCTAAAATCTAATTCCCATTTATTTTAACACCACTAAGAGACAATTTTACTGAAAGAAGCTGTTGATTTAAAATCATCTTTATTCAGACTTAATTTTCTAAATGTGGACGTAGAAGGTCTCGACAACTTAGTGGCCAGAATTTTTTTCGTTACTTCCAGATATTTTAATTGCTATAAACCGAAAAATAGCAGTTTTTATTTTGATTTTCATTTTCAACTTTGTCGTATTTTTTTTAAAATGTGAATTTTTCGGGCTCAACATAGTCAAAATGATTTTTCTATGAGGCCAGGAAATCAAACTAACAATTTAACTTGGTTGTGTTTAACTGGGAGTCCGTTCTCCTGTCTGCATAGAATAATCATTTTTACTCTGTTCACCCCAAAAAATTCACTGTATTGAGTAGATACGACAAAACTCATTATTAAAATTAAAAAAATAACTGCTATTTTTCGTTTTATAACAAATAAAATATCTGGAAATAACGAAAAAAATTCCTCGCCACTAAGTTGTTGAGACCTTCTATGTTTACATTTAGAAAATTGAGTCTGAATAAAGACCACTCTAAATCAACAGCTTATTTCAGTAAAATTGTACCTTAGTGGTGTTTAAATGAATGAGAAAAAAATCAACACGCTGAATAAAATTAAAATTTACGTTTTTATTTCAAAGATTTTACCTAAAAATTGAAAATTTCTTGTTTTAACTAATTATGTATGTATTGCCTTAAATTTCGGTAATTGCTGTATTAACTAAATCGAAAAACGTTTCATCTTCAAATAAATTATACTCAATTTTCATTAATAAAAATATATTTGTAAGAATATAAAACAGATTTATAATTCACCTGAAAACCTTCCACTCAAGTTTAATCTGTTCCCCCAACATAAAATAATAATTAAAAAAACTTTTTGTAAATTTATGTAATGGTAAACCACAAAATAAGCAGAATAATTATGATGACTATAATTTTAATGATAATACTAATTCGTATAAGGACATTAAAAAATTATCGTCCTCAAAGTATTATTTAAAATATACTTATAATTTCAAAGCGGTGTTAACTAGCTTATGTTCCTGTTTTTTAACGAAATAAATATAAATAAATAGAACTAGACAGCATAAATGAATTCAGAAGTTACAAACGTTTCTTTTCTTATACAATTTATTTTGACTTTTTGTCAATTTTTTTTACAATGATAAGGTAGTTTTAAATATGATAAATTAATCAAAATTTCGAGTTTTGCTATAGCTAACTGTGAAACATTAGCTAAAACTTGCGAAAGTAAACTGTAGTTATTTTTAATTATATTACATTTTTTGTAGGTTTTACGCTGATCTGTTTTGCCATCAAAATGCGAATGATTTTAGATATCCTATCGCAGAAAATATAAACAATTCTGCCGCAGGTGGCAGTCAAATATAATTTGTTTTAACAATATCCGAATAATCTATACATCAACTGACATAAACACAGGAAACTTTGTTCAAAAAAAAAAAATAAACACCTCACATACAGGAACAGGGTATGTAGTGCACAACAATTTGCCAACGCGAAATCTGCCTTCCTATCAATCAAAATTATCTTTTAGAGACGAATACCGCAGAATAAAATGTGCCTTTTTTCGTTTCCACGCGTGCGGCGCTAATTAAAATAACAGTGAAACGGCTTGAAAACGGGAAAAAAATCCACGTACAACCATTGTTTTTCCATTTTTTTTAGCAAATGTTATGTGCATGTAAAAATTTCGCTTCCTTTTTGAAATTTGTTAGCAGCCAATCCCTGAATCTAACGTAAGAGAGATTGAGATCTGGCAAGTGCATTTGTTACTGTTGAATTTTCTTAATATTTTAGTTAAAAAAGCTGCACGAAAAATACTGAAGGTACTACTCATCATACTAACGACCAATAAGTTACGCGCGACCCATGCTTATGCAAATTAAACGACATCGTAAACTATTTTTTAAGCGAGATTCATTGATAAACGTCCAAATATGCTCCGCATTTGTTAATCACTTTTTGTGTTTAATTTATTTTATTTTTTATTTGATAGGTTATTTTAATATCACTATTCGGCAGGATTAACATTACCATGATTAAAAAAGCACCAGGGGCTTACCCCGTAACGGAATAAGAGTTGGTTCTAAAATATTGCGGCCAGAAGATGATACTGAACCGAGTCAGGTGGCATCGAACGGCCATTATTTTTCCCCCTCTAATGTTTATTTTATCTTCTTCTCCTTTGGGCGTCTCGGGGTTATTACCTATTATTCGCACATTTTTTTCCATGTTTTCAAGCCGTTTCACTGTTATTTTAATTAGCGCCGCACGCGTGGAAACGAAAAAGGCACATTTTATTTGCGCAGTTTGTCTTTAAATAGAATTTTGATTGATAGGAAGGCAGATTTCGCGTTGGCAAATTGTTGTGCACTACATACCCTGTTCCTGTATGTGAGGTGTTTATTTATTTTTTCTGAAACAAAGTTTCCTGTGTTTATGTCATTGATGTATAGATTATTCGGATATTGTTAAAACAAATTATATTTGACTGCCACCTGCGGCAGAATTGTTTATATTTCTGCGATAGGATATCTAAAATCATTCGCATTTGATGGCAAAACAGATCAGCGTAAACCTACAATGTATATAATTAAAATAACTCAGTTTACTTTTGCAAGTTTTAGCTAATGTTTCACAGTTAGCTATAGCAAAACTAGAAATTTTGATTAATTTATCATATTTGACATAAACTTATCATTGTGAAAAAAAATTGACAAAAAGTCAAAATAAATTGTATAAGAAAAAGAAACGTTTGTAACTTTTGAATTCACTTATGGTGCTCAGTTTATTTATTTATATTTATTTTCGTTAAAAAACAGGAACATAAGCTAGTTAACCCCACCTTGAAACTATAAGTATATTTTCAATAATACTTTGAGGACGATAATTTTTAATGTCCTTATACGATTTTATCATTAAAATTATAGTCATCATAATTATTCTGCGATTTGTGGTTTACCATTTCATAAATTTACAAAAAAAAATTTTTTAATTCTATTTTTATGTTGTATAAACATACTAATCTCACTGTTACATTTTTCATGTTAATTATAAATCTGTTTTATATTCTTACAAATATATTTTTATTAATGAAAATTAAGAATAATTTATTTGAAGATGAAACGTTTTCGATTTAGTTAATACAGCAATTACCGAAATTTAGGGCAATACATACATAATTAGTTAAAAAATATAATTTTAGTTTTTTAGGTAAAATCTGGAAAATAAAACGTAAAATTTAATTTATTTAGCTAAAATCTAATTCCCATTTATTTTAACACCACTAAGGGACAATTTTACTGAAAGAAGCTGTTGATTTGGTGAGTTATTTTTATAAGATTTAAAATTCTAAATGTAAACATAGAAGGTCTTAACAACTTAGTGGCAGGAATTTTTTTCGTTATTTCCAGATATTTTACTTTGTTATAAAACAAAAAATAGCAGTTATTTTTTTAATTTTAACTAGTTTTGTCGTATCTACTCAAATAGAGTGATTTTTTCGGGCTAATTTTTTTAAATGATTATTCTATGCAGACAGGAGACTGACTCCCAGTTAAACACAACCAATTTTAATTGGTTTTCTTTTTTTGACATATGGTTAAACTCATCCACCCGAAATTTCCGATTCTCATTAGGCGACCAATTTGGCCCCGTCTTACTCATTCTCTCACCATTTAAAAGCTTGTTAGGCTCATAAAGGGGTTTGTCGCACAAAGGCTAATGGGCTTTTTTTTTGATTTTTAACGCTGCCAGCTGCTAGGCGTTTGAGCTTAAAATCTAATACTCTATTGCCCATCGGATTTTTAATTGGGTTTACCGCTGAGTGGCCCTCCGGCATTTACAGTTTGATGATTCGGAAACTATCATGATATAAGCCGTTTTCACAAATGTTTCTCTTTCTCTTGTCAAATTTTTGTTTTTTTATCTTGTTAATTGTTTAAACATGAGCCCCTAAACACAAATTATGTAGTTTTTTGTTGTTTCTTTGCATTTTAATAATTTTTATCATAATTTGAGGTGCTTTAAAATTTGTTACTTAATTGATAAAATTTGATCCGAGCCTAGTTTGACTACTGTAGTTTCTGCCCACTGAGAACAATTTTCGAGATGATTATATATTTAATTTACAATTTTTATGGTTTACTATGCATCGAAAGATAATTTACACATAGCAATTTTAAGTTGATAAAAAACAATTATTGAAAAAAAATTTTCATTGTTCTAAGATGAGGAAAAATTTTTAAACTTAGTTTAAATCAAAATTTTAATTTACAAAAGTGGCTCAGCTTAAAAGTCCGGGACAAAGAGGCCTAAAAAAAAAGTCGCAGCTGGCACAAAAGAGTCCTGGCACAAAAAAGCCCCGCACAAAAAGAGTCCCTGGAGAAAATGCGTTTATGCGCCCAAGCGCTGCTAGGGCTGATGTCGGCACAAAAGAGTCCTGGCATAAAATCAATTTCGAGACAGCTGACATACAATAAAAAGTGTACGGAGGTAAAGCAAGGAAAAAAATATTAAAGCTCCAGGCGCCTGGTTAATACAAGCCCCTGAAAAAAATAAATAAAAGAAAATAAATAAATTAAATAATAAATCAATAAAAATTTGTTAATTTTTGAAAAGTGGCGCATTAAAAACTTATACTGTAGCCATGTTTAAACACTTAACCGGTATTTAACTATTAATGTTTTCCGGATAAAACATAATTTTTTTAAACTAAATTTTTTTAAAATTTCGTGTATTTAAACGATAAAATAGCCCAAAAATACCGTATAGAATCAAAATTAAAACATAATCAAACAAGTCTCTCCATCTATTTGGAAATGGCTCGTACAAAAACTTTGATATTGAAAAGTGAATTCACTTCTGTTAACTTTTCCTTTTTAAAATAGCCTATTTTCTGTTAAAAGTAAAGTAGACCACTTTAAAAGTAAAAAATTGTTTAAAAAACTACACAAAAGATTCAAAAAACTATAAAGGTTACGATGGAAAATTCAAATGACACAATTATATAAGGAGGTTATGTTATGTTATGTATGTTATGTTATGAGGTTATGTTATGTTATGAACGCATTTTTCTCCAGGACTCTTGTGCCAGGATTCTTGCCAGCTGCAATTTTTCAGGAACTCTGGGGTTTCCCTTTTGTGCAAACCGAAAATTTTTTTAATCCTTTGAATTGACGAACAGTCGCTTGAATTTTTCCAGTTTAAAAGTTTATTTATTGTTTTTCTTAAGATTAAGTTAAAAAACAATGTGCAGGCCATCAAACCTATACTTCCTTAGATCACCATATACAATAAAGTAAAAACATAATTAAACTGGTGAATGTTATATAATATTTTACTGACTTCGTTTATCAAAGATCAAAAGTGAGAAAAAAACTACATATGTAAATTCTAAAATTTGTGGTTCCGTTATGAATTGCGTGAATTTGATCGGGCGCGGATTTATATATAGTTTCCTCATGCCGTGAAGATGTCCGGGCAAAATAATTTCTGCAAAATATCTTCGAAAAAAAATACCTTTTTTTGGCGATAAATTTTTGAAGTTGCATAATGTAAAATTTTTTGTTTTGTTTTTTTTTTCTTTCAAGCCGAACGAACATAATAGCGTAAATTTTATTTTTTGCAATTTTCAGAAATTGTTTTTTTCCCTCCTAAAAAAAATATCCCATAAATAAATTGATTTTCATTATTTAGCTGATTTTAAAATTAGATTTTATAATCTTATTTATTCCGTCAAATGCTACATTGTAATTGCATATACTAATAGACATTGAAACTGCATTGCATTCACTTTTTTCCACTATAATAGTATCACGTACCAAGCCAACAAACATATAGTAAAAATGGACAGGAAGGTTTTAACCATAATTTTTTTGAAATTCCAAGATAATTATACAAATACAAATCTTTGTATTTGATGTCATCAAAGAAGAGTACACAACATTTTTATGTATTTTTTATGTCGGCTTAAATTCATGAGTTTTACGTATTGAGTAGCAATTTTATAAAGTGTTACTTAATTTGCATAATTTCATTTATGTCATTATGCTAACCCGTTAGTCTCTTTTGCGCAGTTTTCCAACCAAAGAAGCGAGGGGATTCAACACTTATAAAACAAACTTTTAAAAATGTTGATCTTATTTATTCATATTTACCTTTTTTTGTAAGAATTTCGAGAATTTATTTTGATTTCACATATTTGCAGATAATTATCATTTTTATTGAATACCTACATGTATGCATAACATATCTTTAATCCCGTAATCTATATTTTAAAAAACATTAAGTTTCTAAAATTTGTTTTAATAGAATTTATGGAATTTGCCAAAATGTACTAAGTAATTCTAAAATTAAAATATTCTTTTTTTTAATTTTGGCGTGTATGTGATCACTAATTTTAAAAAAATTATGAAATATATTCTCATTTAAAAATGAAATAGAATGAGTCGAAAATAAATAAATTTACTGCCAATCGAAATGTGGAACTAAACTTCAACTGCATAAATTTAGGCTTTGTTCTGCAAAAATTTTAACGTTTATCTGTTATTTTACTTTTATAAATAAATAATCTTTATATAAATGTGCACATATATTATAACTATATTTCTGTTTGTGGCTAATCAGCTGCCAGTTTTTTGCCTTTAATATTTTGTCACTTCCTGTTTTGAAATAATTTGTTTCATTGTTTATTTTTAATTGATGTATGTTTATTAAGAGAATATTGCCTACATTTAATTTTGACGGTTTACGTGATTCACGATTTTTACATTTACAATTTTCGTATTTGTATTTTTACAGTTTATAATTTGACATATTTTTAGTTTAAAAAGTGAAACTATAAATTTAGATTGCGCTAACGATATGAAAAAACAGTAGACGGGCGGAGCGGTTTTTCATTATAAATATCTCACAATAAAGGCCAAATGTGAACAAATGTTCACATAATATAGAGAGTTGTATGCATGAAATTTTCGTTGAGTCAGCATATATCTCACTTTTACACTGTTGACTGACAATACATTTGGAAATTATCAAAATTTTTCAGGTTCCGGATTAATTTTAGATTCCAGGAGTACTCAGTCTAAGCGAAGGTCTAAAACCAAACTAAAGTCTAAGCTTTTCTAAGTCTAAATGTGCCTGAGCCTGATGTACATCTGAAACGTGCCTGATGCAAAGTTGTGTCTAAATTTGGTGAACAATTATTACGTTTTTGTTTTTTAGTTTTTTTAAAAGTTTTTTAAATTCGACTATGGTTGAATTATATCTGGCTGACGCTGAAAATTAGAATGCAGACATGAAGGCACCAATTAAAATTGTGCGGTAATGACGTTTTTTTTAAAAAGCCAATAAAAATGCAAAATTTTTTTTTAATTCCACCCTTTTACAAAAAATACAAAAATTAACCAATTTTAGCTCTTAAAAAATTTGCATTTAGGTTACAAATTAGGTAAATTAATAAATAATTATTAAAATACAGTTTTTAATCTTTGTAATTAATGGCTTAGGTGAAAAATTTTGAATGTTTTTGTTGTTAAATAGTCGATTCAATACTGTAAATCTCGCAGTCAGTTAGATTTTTTTTTTGCCTATAAGTGAAATATGTATTATCACTGGTGTCTAGGCCTTGGTTTTCGACAAATTTTTAAAATTTGAGGCCATGATAATATTTTTATTATTATTATTTGGTCGCCTATTATAGGCGGACACAAAATATGAGAACAGAAATAATTACAACTAGCAAACGTTTCAAACTATATAAACGTTTATTAAAAATATAAAACTAAAAAATCCTGCAAATTTCCTTTCGTATAATTGATTTTGAAACGAAATAAAAATGGTAATTTTTCGATCGATAAAAGTTTTAGCTAATTTATTTAAATTAACTTAATCATGCCATTTTCAAAATTTTATTATAGACACGTGTTTTTTTTCATCCGAATTATTTATTGGGAATTCTAAAAGGCATGTACATTAGTAAAAAAATTTAGACTCACTGATTTTTTTTGACGTTATAATGATGTATGCACATAAATTTATCATTGTTCAGCTGTTTTTAAACAGAATGATTCTTGCATAACTTTTTTTGTGTTGTTTATTCTCGTACACGACTACCGTGTAGCTATAGCGATAAAACGTCCCATATACTAAGCAAAATGAGCTATATATTATGCTTCCAAAAAAATATAGTGTTGCTGCAAAATTACTATTCTTATACCACAATCAAAAAATCATAATACTATATAATAATTTATAGTTTTATCTATTTTCTTCCACAATTGTGCTGCTAATTATTTTTTATTAGTAATAAATAAATTAATCAAGTTTGTAGATTTTTTATATTTTTTTATTTTTACTACAAAGTTAAGTAACAAAAACCAGCCAAAAATAAGGAACTTGGAGCCAGTCAGTTAGGCTTTTTAAGTCGAAAGAAAAAATGACTAAAAAACGTTTACTTAAGCCTTAGCGAAGTACTAAGCCCAAACCATTTTTTTCTAAGGGCTCCGAATTACTATTGTTCGTGGTCTTCAAGTTGCCGAAAATTTTTGAACGACTCCGAATTAAAAAAAAAAAAAAATGAAAACCACTACTATTTTGGACGATTGAATGTGAAATACTTTCTTATTGATCGCGTTTCATGACGCGAAATGTGAAACGCATTCAGCCCCCCTGTGCTAATTAGTTCCTAGAGACCGTCGGTGAGAGAACTTGGAGTCGTCGAAAATTTCGGGGAAACAAAAAATCACGAGAAAACAAAAACTAAGAGCGAAAGTTAAATAATATTTTGTCGTTTAAATTTAGGCTTTTGTCTACACTTTGCAGGAGTTTTTAGAACGTTTCACACTTTTCACCTTCAAATTCCCGTTTTTTCCGGCTTCTAATCCCCAGTTTTAAATGGCCTAAGATTCTCCAATTGTTAGCAAAACTGACACTACAATAGCTATGAAGACACATTATTTAAAACAGCGGTAGCGCTGACCTTTTCTGCGTTAAAAATCAGGGTTTAAACCTAAAAATCAAAAAGGATTAAGGCTCAGAAATTTTCTACAGTTTTGTTCAGTAATTTAGTTGGGAAATCTTTTGTCGGTGATTTAAATTCTTGAAAATTTATATTAAAAAAATCACTGTACTTCCAAAATGTTCACATTTATGTTTTCATAAAAAATACTGTAATTTTTCTGACCGTATAACTTGAAACCAAATGTTTCGATAATATTTTAGAAAAATTCGTGGGATTTTTTTGTCGAATTTCAAGTCATTGCAAATTGTTCCGAAATGCGAATAGATGAGTCGAAAAATCAAAAAAAATGTGAAAAACACAAAAAAAAATTTAGAGGATCCAAAAACCTCCCGTGTAATTTTATTTTTGTTTGTGATGCAAGCTTAAATAAGTGTTGTAAAAAAAATTTTCCATCTCTCGTTGCGCTGCAAGATTTTTTTTTTCTAATTAAATATAAGTTTCTGACATTTTTACTGAGCTTGTTATATTAAAATTGAGAAAAACATACGGATTGATATACGCTACAGTATATTTTTTTCTAAGTTTTTCAGTCTTGATATTCTAAAGTTTTTAAAACTAATTTTGCCAAAATCTCTTATCCATCGTAGATTTTTGTGGTTGCTTTTTTGCAGGGCTTCCGAGCTCGATTGACAGCCTCCCCCCGCGCGTCAGTTGTGTTTTATTCATTTTTATTTATCCAAGTTTTCTTTTTTGCGTGAGCAAATGTGTTTTTTCGCGAGTATTTATCACCCAAAAGCCATTTTCTGATTATTTCTTTTAAATATATTTCAGTACCATCGCAATAAGATGGATTGTATTTCTTTTACTTCTTATGTCTGTAAAAAAAAAGATAAAAAAAAAAAAAAAAAAAAAAAAAAAAAAAGAAATTTTGTAACGTGATATTTCATTCGTTCGCTGAAATACAACACAATTTTTTGATGTTTCAGTCAATATTTGTTTATTTTTTTTTGAATAATAAAAACTATGTTTGGTTACTGCAAACTGTAAAACACACATTCAATTATTGATCCTTTTTGGTGGTTTTTTACAAATATTATTACATTATTTTTAAGCTACAGTTTAAATTATGCGATATTTTTGTAACACATTTTTAATGATTAAATAAAAATAAATAAAATTTATTTTAAAGAAACGTTTTCACAAATAAAATTTCATAATTACATTTATTGCATAATAATTGCTATCGCTGGGGACATTAACAACAGACATTAGAAATATTTAAAGTTATGCTTTTATAGAAAAAATATTTATCTATTTCGAATTTTATATTTGTGTTTTTTTTTAGCGGAAAAGACTACTAAATTTTCAGTTTTCAGCCAATATGTAAAGGATTCTGGTCAGTTTATAAGTTGGAATTTGATATTTAAAAGTGTTATTTTGATTTAGTTCTCAATTAACCTCGTCACTGGAATGTCACTTTGTTTTCATCAAATTTTTATTTCTACAAAAAAACATACCCCAACAATATTAAAATTGTTGCATTTCGAAGTTTGAAAAATTAAATACGTTTAAACATTTCGTTGGGGAAAACACTGATGTTTTACTACCACTTTTTTGCCTTTTTGAAAAATTCTCATAACTCTCAACAAAAAATAAACTTTCAGTAAAAAAATATAAATACATTGATTGTTGAGCTTTCTAGCCGAATATATTGAGCTGATATATATATATGTGTAAATTTTTTGTAAAATTTTGATCTTCATATCTGCAGTTCAGTTATTAAATTACTTTTTGTAAATTGATAATAACAGCCATTGAAAAATTTAAGGCTTCCCATATTAAGGTGTTGTTGTTATTAATTTTACCACGATGTGACCACACCACAGCGTGGCAGATGCAATAATAATTCATTTGTTAAGACTTTTGGTTGTTAGGCCAAGGTACATTGGTGCACCCAATATTGTCTTTCATTCTTACTCCCCATTAAATCCCTGCGATTTATGATATGAATTCAATCACGACAGCGGTTAAAACAGTTACCTACATTTAAACCAAAAACAAAGAATGCATTGTACTCAGTTCATAATTTATTTTATTTTAAATTCATGGATGTAATTTATGTAATTGATGCAATTTATGAAAATTTTTGGACATTAAACCGTAAATCATTACATTTCTGGAAATTAAATAAAAAAGATCTTTTTTGTTATTTATTGTTGTTTCTGAAATTTAAAAAAAATTAAAAAAAAAACAGTTCGAATGAGTTTAGAGGTGTTTCTTATTCTAAACCAACAAAACGCATCAGGTGACCCGTAGGCATTTAGGAATTCCCTCAGCAATTTTTTTTTAATTAATTTTCTTAATTTATAAATTCACCTAAAACGATCAGACGTTTGATTAAACTGTTCTTGCACAGTGAAAATCATTAAAACCAAATATTGAGTTGTATAAGGTCGGCTAAATCTATTTTAATTAAGGAATGTTTTGCTTATGGGGATTTCACAGCGACGATAATTTCGTTTTCCGGGGAATAACTTTTTTTTTATAATAATGGTTTTTCAACAAACAAGTATTATTTCTGCAAGGCTTTTTTAACCTTTAGCGTAGAAGTAATATTGAGAAAGACTGCGCCAAAGTATATGTAAACGTTATTTCTTGATTTTTTGCGCATTTTATTAGTCAAATAGCGTCTTCCATAAAGTATAACCTTATTCGTAAAAAAAATGAAATTTGCAATTTTTTGTCAAAAAAACCACAATTTTTGCAAAAAAACGCTACTCATAAAACACTTTTTGTAGTTTTTGTCTCAACTGAATATTTATGTTAAAAGCAAACCAAAGGTAGCTGCAACAATGTGACCTCCTTCATGTGACGGATTCAGTTCAGACACGCCCACATGACTTTCATGCGGAGAAATTTTTTTTGATCTAATTAGGGCCATGTGGCCCTAATAAGGGCGCGCCCTAAATAGAGCGCGCTCTTATTAGGGCGCGCCCTAATAAGCGCAGTTAATGTGTCTGAGAAATATATGAAGTCACATATTTTTCCTTTATTATTATTTTAAATATTTTTGGTACCACTTGCAACCATTAAATCTTTTCTTTCTACTACCGTGTGAAACAAAACAAAACATATCGTGTTTACTGGAATTATGCAAATTCTATGCATAATGTTATGCAATGAGCTTGTTTTAGAAAATAAAATGCAAATATTTGTTTAAATAAACCCGTCGCCATGGCTACTGTAAGACGTTTATTTCGGTTGTGCAGTCGGAAAGGGTTAAATGTAAAGGTAAAGCTTCAGTAATCATTATAATTAATTTTAGATAATGGCTTATAACCCGGTGGCCTACAACTATAACGTTCAAAAATTTTCCAGCCCGGAAAAACCCCGTTGTTGCTGTTGCCTGTTGAAAAACGCCACGCTTACAGTGGCCGTCCTGGAGTTGATCATCAGCATTCTCTTTCTGATCCCTGCCATATGGCTCACGGTCAGTTGTTGTACATTTGTTGGCTCCATGCGGGATTTCAAAGCTCTGTTTTCACCAGTTTGCGACTAGCCTCGACTTCTCGCTTAGTTCTCCCTAGACTAGCTTCAGGAATTTTTTTTCATTGCTATTGTTCTTATGATGCTGCGTTATTTTTTTAGTGTAAACTGGAGAATTTGATAAAATTCATGCTAACGCCAAAACAATATGTCGGGCCACGAACGCTCAGAAGATTGCGTTCTTAAATTGCTTGAGCGATTGCACACTTTGACTACCAAGAAATGAGGGGTTTTAGTTCATAATTGCAAACATTCCTGCTAGAAATTTACTATTTTGAATTTAAAGATTATATAAAAATATATCATGATAAATTTCATGACCAGCGGTGACATGACTGAAAAATGTATGTTTTGCCAAATCCTAAATTAAAAAAAATTATAATGATATTGTTTATTTATAATTAATTTATATTTATATGTTAATTTTTCCAAAAACCTTGAATTGGAATAAAAAACATTTTCCAAGAATTAAATTGTTTCCACAACACAGCATTTGTTTCTAATTATATGAACAGTCGTGAATCAATTTTTGCTTTTATAGTCAATTTTCGGAGGTAAGCGATGATCTTATTATGTAACAACGAATCATTGGTACGAAACAAACAACAAAAATATACCGGATTAGTTATATTACCCGTTTACTTTTTACTGTCAAAATAAATTTTATTTAAATATTTTATTTTATCATAGTGGGTTGTTTTGTTATGTTCAAATTTTGATTATGAATAGGAACAGGGATCAACACCTGAAAAGGGTACTGTGTCTTTAGAGCTGTAATTAGAACTTGGAGTCGGCGAAAATGTGTAAGAACTTAAGGGCGCAAAAAATTGGAAACTTCCAATTCTTAGAAATAGGTTTGGGCTTAGGTTTTTGGGCTTATTTTATGGTTAGGTTAAAGAAAAAAAAAAGAAGTTTTTAGTGAGTTCCTCAGTTTGGATCCAGTTTCTAGCCCCAAGTTTCATAGGCTCATAAATCCCAAAAAGGGAATCCTAATTCCTTTGGCATTCCAACCAACATGGGTACAACCATTGTCCGCTGTTCTTGCAGATACTCCAGCACTGGGTTGCCACTGGGCTGATCGCTTGCTGCGTGTTGACTTTTCTTTTGGCTGTCGTCGTGTACTGGAGCGTGAACTCAGAGCGCACGTGCGGGCTGGCGCTATACGTGATTTGGAAATTTTTGCACTGTCTCCTGTTGGCGGCCCTCATAGCCTATTTATTGATTTTATTGATTTGCAACTGGAGCAAACGGATCGTGGTGGAAGTGGCCGCGACCGAATCCAGCGGAGGTTCCGTGGAAAAAACCACCACCGCAAGGGATAAATACGACGTTTGGTGCAAAGTTCTCATGGTGGCCGGGGCGGCGGCCCTTCTCGTGTACATTATTCTTAGCCTGGTGTTTATTGTGACGGGGTTCAAGTGTCGCCGGTATTTTATCGACAAGTCGGAACCGCGAATCAGCGTCCTCCTAGAACCAAACGAGGAGTTTTAAAAAATTTCTGCCATATACTTAATTTGCTAATTTTAACTTTTTTTGGGTGTACATATAGATAGACAAAAGTACAGCAAATTAAAAATAAAAAGAATATAAAATGCTAATAAAATTATTAAGGGCCGAACGTTTGGAATAAAAAAATTTTTAAAATTTATTTTTGGTATAAAAACTATTTGAATTTAATTGGTTACCTTTTATTATTTTTGAAAAGAACAATAAAAAATTCATCAATTTGCCTGAAAAATAAGATAACTTTTTTGTGTTAAAGATGTCTTTGAAAAAATATATGGTAATCGCTGTTAAAGCTCCTCAAACGTGGTTAATAAATACTTTTGATTCGAAAGTACACCTTAAGGTTTTTTATTGTCCTATAATTTCTATTTTCCACTAGATTTAAAAGATTATTTGCGTATGATATAAATTTACGCGCGCAGTGTAAATTCAAAGCAGTATACCCTCCCTAGTGCAAAAAACTCCTTCGTGAAATGTAATGGTTTCGATTTTAATGAAAAATTATATTATTCCTGTAAATTTTTATTAATTTATGGTTGAAATCGCCAAATATAATTATAATAAAAAGTATAAATTGTGTAAAAACTTATATTTGTTTTATTTACGCTAACTGTTTCGTAACCGTGTCATAATAAACTGTTATAATGCTTATAAACTTGGATAACACATGTACCCATTATACATACAAATTAATGAATTTCCAAATGGTGTAAAATTCACGCGTATTTTGATTCATATTATTAAATAATAATAAATTAACAATAAACAAAAAGCAATAAAGCACCCAAAACACGTTTCGAAATATGTTTTCATAAAAACTGAATTAATGTTATATAGCGCTTTTTGTGCCACGTGGTTGCTTAAAAAAATAGAACTTTACAAAAAAATTTTTTTTTCAAAATTTATAACCAACCATTGATAGCTTAAACCCTTAATTCTTTGCTTTATAATTTGACTTTTTAGAAATTTTGTATTTTTTGAATCCTAAAAATGTAAATTAGCTTTTAAGATGGGACTAACGACAAACCAGACGTGGCTGGTTTGTTTCTAAGGGCATAAAAATTGAGAGGGGGCATATAGTAAACTAGTCGAATCAAAGCAATTTAGCGAACCGTATATGAACCAATCAAATTTAACGGCTCCCTATCATAAAAGTACGGCACGAAACAGTACCACATAATAGTCCCGGGTTTCGCAAAAGAGTACGCACGAAACAGTACTGGAACAAAAGAGTACGGTAAAAAAGAGTACGGACGCAAAAGAGTACTGTGATATTGCGTACAGAAACTAGCTGATTTTAGTGATTCAAATGGAAATTCGCATATTTAAGAAATCAATTTACGCATATTAAAGTATATAATTTTTAGGCCGTGGTAATGTTAGTAATTATTTTTGTTCCATTCTTTTTTCTGTCGCGCTTAGGTTATTAGAAGTAAGCACACAAACGGTGTATAAAAATTATCGTGTAGTAAAAGATGGGCATTTCGGATTTATCTTGAATAAAAAAATAACTTTTTTTATTTTAATCGTATGTTCTTAAATGTTATTAAATCACGTTTTGATTTTTGCTAAAAAAATTAATCGATTGAAATAATAATACATTTTTTTTTAAAAATAACAATCCAGAGTTTTTTGTTTTTTTAACTAAATCAAAGTTGTTAATTATGTTATGTGCTATTAAGTTATCATGCTCCGAAAAAACGATTATTAAAAAAAAACAAAAAAGTCAGAATCTGCGCATATTATTTCATCCTCCAATTTATTTAATTTTAAAAAGTTTATGTTATTTTAGCCATTTTTACAATTATTTTTTTGTATTTATCATTGTTTAGAAACTTTGAGTCCGCAAAAAATAAGAAAAATTAAAATTATTACTTTTTAATTATATGCTAAATTATTTTGAAAATAAACTGGCGCCCCGTGTGTTTTTGAAGATTCTGCAAGGTTTCAAAAACTGGCGTTCCGGAGTTCCACAGGGAACATGTTTATTTGTTATAGGCCCAAATAAATCATGTATTCTACCCTAATTAAAAATATAATCAGTTGTGAAGTTAAACATGTTTCTCTGTATAACATATGTTGGTTTTATGATGCATACAAAACAAATGAGAAAGTTACAGTGTTAAATTCTGCAATAGGTTTTAAAACTGATTTTTATTAAATATTTATTTTTTACTTAATAAAACTATTTTTGCTTTTTGGAATTTCTGTCAAAACTTTTTAAATTAATTTTTCACTAAATTTCTAAAAACTTTATAAAAATATTCCTAAAAGAGTAAATAACTTAAAACACTTTTCAAGTTAAATATGTTTCAAATCGTTCATTTAAGCATAAGAAACCTTGAAGGAACATGAGCCAACTGCAGATAGTAGGAAGGAACATTAGTAATGAAGCTTAATTTGTTGTCTAAGATTTTTTAATTTTTTTTTAAATAACTTAGTTTTCACAAAACAGAAAAAAAACCCACGGCTTACCTACCAGTAAATTTTAAAAATGTAAAAAAAAATTAAAAATAAAAAAAAGTTTTAAAACGTACCTGCAGTAGGCACGGTCACAACTATATTTACTCAAATTGGTGCTTACAGTGGCGCTAACACTCACTATGTAGTTACATGAACAAAGAACTTTATTAAATGATCTATTAAAATTAGAAGAGTTTGCTGTATAAAACGCTGCTCATTAATTTTTATCGTAATAAAGTTAAGCAGCTGTTAGTGGTAATAGTTTTAACATTAAGTTATTTTTTCAGTACTCTTTTGTGCCAGTACTGTTTTGAGTCAAACGCAAAACGTGAATATCTTACTCTTTTTTGCCGGTACTCTTTCGTGTCAGTACTGTTTTGCGTTAGAGTCGCGTGGTGTAGCAAACGCAATTCACACAGAACTCTTATGTGCCGTACTGTTTTTTGACGGTACTGTTCTGTGGCGTACTATTTCGTGCGTACTCTTTTGCGAAACCCGGGACTATTTTGTGGTACTGTTTCGTGCCGTACTCTTATGCGTCGGCCCCAAATTTAACCTCTAACTTTTCTGAATTTTGATTACTTGATACAAGCAGTGCTAAATGCTCTGATTTGTTCGGTTGCTCTTATTTTTTTACTTTAACAAAGACACCAGCCACGTCTGGTTTCCTTTCAATGGCGATGGCGTGATGAAAATAAAAGTTATATAATATTTTTTTAATAATCAGGGGTCGTATGCTGAAGGTTTAATCCGACTTAAAGTTAATCTGAGATTAGCGATTGTCGACACACAGTAAACATACTAACAGTATTGATTGAATAATCTAGGTTAAGGAAGTTAATAGACTTAATTTCAGATTAAATCGTCATTAATCCGAGATTAGCGGGAAAAACCCGCAAATTTTTAATCCATCTCCGGAGGTGGTTTAAAAATTTGCATAAATTAACAATTTAATCTAGAGTCAGTAACGATTTAATCTGAGATTAAACCTAATCTCAGATTAAATGCGTTAAATTAGATTATCTAATCGATACTGCTAGTATGTTTACTGTGTTTCGACAATCGCTAATCTCAGATTTACTTTAAGTCGGATTGAACCTTCAGCATACGACCCCAGGGGTCCAGAAAATTTCGTTTTTTACATTACGTCTTTCAACATCTCGTCTTCTACAACTCGTCTTCAGAAAGCTCATTTTTTAAACATCTTGTCTTTGGAAAACTCGTCTTTTGGATACAATTTCGTAAACGTATTTTCTTCAAGAGGATTTTCTCGTATTTTTTAACTTAAACAATGGATCAAAAAAATTTTTTTTCTAAGCCTAAGCAAAACCTAAAAATTAAGTTAAGTTTTACCATGATAAATTTGTATTCTATGATCTGTTTCCAAAAACTGCGAACCTAAACCTGAGCCAAAGCTAAAAATTAAGCAAAACTTTATTGTTGTAAATTTGTATTTAATAGTGTGTTTTTTAAATTGAAGAGTAAAAACCTTATTTTTTCCTAAGCCTAAGCGAAACCTAAAAATCAACTAAAACTTTATAGTTTGAGCGGAAACTCGCCTTGTTAAAATACGTTTGCAAAATCACACGCAAAAGACGAGTTTTCTGAAGACGAGATGTTTAAAAAACAAGCTTTTCAAAGACAAGATGTAGAAGACGACATGTTTAAAGACAAAATGTTAAAGATGAAATTTCCGGACACCGCTTGAAATTGAATACTTTTGCTTAAGCTGAAAAAACCTGCTTGGCGACCTTAATCAAAACAACAATCAGCCTGGCGATCTTAATTTAAACAAAAATCAACCCCTCAGTGATTTTAAACTTTAAAAAAACTATGTAGCCATCACAAGATGGCGATTTAATGTGCTGCAGTGACCTAGTGCCAATCAAATAAAAAAAGCTATTAAAACTAACCGTGCAAATTTCTAACAATTAACTTTTTAAACAAAAAAATCTATTTAATGTTCTTTTAAATATATTCCCTTGCTTATATTTAATTTACATATCAACTCTTTTATTACAATCAGTATCAGATTTTACTAAAATAAAAATTTATTCATTATATTTTTATTTTATTAGTGTTAAAAGTCTGTACATGGGTTTCCCATGAAAACATGCACTACTCTATAAATGGACTGATACTTTTTTTTGAAGGCTAACAGGAGAAAACTCCGCAGCAGCGGAGTTTAAGCCTACGCCTTCCTAAGCCTAAGCAAAGCCTAAACACAACCTAAACTTTCTTCGCGCAGCTATTTGTTAAAGTTTAGGTTGTTTTTAAGGCTTTGATTAGGCTTAGGAACGCATAGCCTTAAGCTTAAAAAAGGTTATTTCACTCCAGGTAACTCCGCTGCGGAGTCAGCAGTCCTCTCAAAAAAAACAAACAACAACACAAAAAAACCCACACCAAAAAAAAAAAAAAAAAAAAAAACACCAAAAAACAAAAAAAAAACACCCAACCACAGTTATGTGATGCTTTGCATTTACGTTTTATAAACGTTAAAAACTGCACAAAAGTATATATTTTTATTTAATAACCGAAAAAACACGTAATTTAAAAGAAAATAGTCTTAAAATTAAAAGTGAAAATAGTAAATAAAAACCGATTTTGTATAGAGCTGCTTGGGCATTCTTTAAGTATAACCCATTTAAGTGGTCACTGGAAAGAAAATACAGGATGGACTACTTTAAAAATGAACGAAATAATTCTTTAAAACCGTTATTTTTCAAAAACAACCCATTAAATTAAAATTGGTTTTTAAATAAATCTTAGACAAAGTGATAAATTTAAAAAAAATTATAATAAAACACGATCGTGATCTTTGCGACGGTTCTGCCGACGGTTTTAAAAAATGCGGCTAACAGGAGAAAACTCCGCAGCTGACTCCGCAACGGAGTTTAAGCCTACGCCTTCCTAAGCCTAAGCAAAGCCTAAACACAACCTAAACTTTGTTCGCGCAGCTATTTGTTAAAGTTTAGGTTGTTTTTGAGGCTTTGCTTAGGCTTAGGAACGCATAGCCTTAAGCTTAAAAAAGGTTATTTCACTCCAGGTAACTCCGCTGCGGAGTCAGCTGCGGAGTTTTCTCCTGTTAGCCAAAAATGCCGACGGTTTGATTGATAGCAAAATTGCTATAAAAACATTAATACCTAAAACAAACTGTCGGCACTAAGTATATAGATAAAATATATCATTCTACGCAAAATCAAACTTAAATTTTGAATAATTATTTGCAAAATAGCATAAAATCTTATAATAAAAACCGTCGGAGAGTTGCCGACGGTTTTAGGATGTTGAATATTTTATGTTTAGGTTTTTAATATTAACTCTTAATTTCGGTTTTCAAGAACATAAAAACGTTAATTACACTTTAGATTATTGTAAAATAAACGAATAAATTAAAATTTAAAGTATCAAATTACGTTCGTTTTTTTAGTTTGCATATGCTATTTCTTTTAGTTTGCATATGCTCCGCCCCTCAAAATGTACGATTTGAAGTTTATTTAAACTTGAAATACATTTTAGTTACTCTATTTTTATTTTAAGAACTATTTTTGTTGCTGTTATCAAAAATCGTGTTTCAATTATTTTTTAAAGTTTAAAAACGAGATATTCAGGTCAAAATTGACCTAGAAACATGTTTTTATTTAGTAATTGTAGCGTGGAAATCTCTAATCGATTTTTGGTACACGTTTTTTAGTACCTGTACTTAATTTCTGTTGTAAATTACCAGTAACCAATTTATTTTTTGGCTATATAAACAAAGTTTGACGCTTAAATGAATAAAATCTAATCTTCTTCACATCGGTTCAACTAAAAATGATAAACAAAAAATAGTTTTAAAAAATTTTTAGTTTCTTCAAGGTTCAAATCCGGCTAACGCTGTTTCACTCGACAAAATTTTACTCGACTTTTCGGCCGAAGCTATGCTTATGTGTTCCTAAGCCTAAGCAAAACCTAAAAAACATCCTTAACTTTTTCCGCGCAGCTTTTTAATAAAGTTTAGGTTGTTTTTCAGGTTTCGCTTAGGCTTAGGAACTTGCAGGCTTAACGTTCGACCGAAAAAACTTGAAAACTGAAATTAAGAGCTAATATTAAAATCAAGATTCTCTAAAAAACTTTTTAAATTCATTCAACATCCTAAAACAGTCGGCAACTACCCGACGGTTTTCAATATAAGATTTTATGCTATTTTGCAAATAATTATTCAAAATTTAAGTTTGATTTTGCGTAGAATAATATATTTTATCTATATTCTTAGTGCCGACAGTTTGTTTCAGGTATTAATATTTTTATAGCAATTTTACTATCAAACCGTCGGCATTTTTTAAAACCATCGGCAGAACTGTCGGCAAAGATCACGATCGTGATAAAACTCATAAACAACCTGAATCCTAAACTATAGGCCTTAGTTTTCCTAAACAACCTAAGCAAAACCTGAAAATCAAACAAAACATTAAATTTAGCTTGATTTTAAGGTTTTGCTTGGGTTTCTTAAGGAAATTAAGGTCTAAAGTCCACGATAAATTTTATTTGTGAGTTTTATCACGATAATTTACTTAAAAAATAACAACAGTTTTAAACAATCCATCTTTCCGGTGACCACTTAAATGGGTTATACTTGAAGAATGCCGCTTCTTGGACTCTCTCTTTAATATCTGAAAAACAGCTAATGAGCGCCAATCCGCCAGGGACGTAGCCAGAGTTTCATTTTGGGGGGGGGGCTCCGCCCCCCCCCCCCCCCCCGAAATTTTGGGGGGGGGGGGGGGCGGAGCCCCCCCCCCCTTAATTTTTGAAAACGTTAAAAAAGCAGGGATAAACGTAGATAAAGCTGTATAATACACTGTTTTTGGCCTAATAACCTATTATCTAATGTTTTTAGCGGTAAAAACATGTTTTCTTAGTTAAAAATTACATAAGCACACATTGGCAGAGCCTGGATTTTACAAAAAAGGAATATTTAAAATTTAAAGCAGCAGGAAAATTTAGGAGGGGAGAGGTACATAAATCAACCAATATGATTGTTTGTTTTGCTTTCTGTGTAGTACTTATTACTTATAAAATTTATTGTACTAACTTTGAAATAACATTAGCATCAGGCAACATAAATAACGAGATATATATGTATGTATACTATAGAAAATGATCGCTGAGCGAAGCGAAGCGGAACAAATTTTTGGATTTTGGGGTCCATTGGGGTACTAAAATTATTTTAAAGTTTGGCGCCGAGCGATTAGCGAGGCGCTAGAAAATTTAGAATTTTTAGCCTTTGAAAACCCCCAAAATTTTACTATCTAGCGACCATTTCGGGGGGGGGGCGGCCGCCCCCTCCGCTCAACCACTATCCTTATTTTTACCTCCGTTCGACCGTTTCGTGGGGGGGGGGGGGGCGGCGGCCCCCCCCGCCCCGCCCCTGGCTACGTCCCTGCAATCCGCATAGTCCATATCAACCATAAATAAATGCACAGATCTGTGCACTGCCACCCCCCCCCCCCGGGGTTAAAACGGGGGCGAGCAATTCCAAAATGAAGGGGGGGGCACGGGTGCAACTTTTTTAAAACGGGGGGCAAAAAAACGGGGGGGAGCAAGCAGAGGGGAAAGAAAAAAAAAAAAGAAAAAAAGAAGGGAAAAGGAAAAAAAAGGACAAAAAAAAGCGAAAATAAGGTAAAAATAGGTCTAAAATGGCTTAAAATACATTAAAATAGGCTAAAAGCTGCAAAAAATTTGCGATGATGGCGTCATCATAGGTCAAAAATGGCGTCATAATTTTGGGGTACTTTTTCATTTTTTTGCTGGGGGGGGGAAATCGTCCATTAAAACGGGGGGGGGGCATTTCCAGACCGTGCATAGGTCTAAATACATATATGAATGCAAGATTTTTCGTTATACACCGTGGTGGTGCACTAATACCATTTTTTTAACGTTTTGCAGTATTCGCAGTCTGTGTTTCCCTAGTTGTACTCACATAAAAAAATCGCCAGGAAAAATGCCGCTAATTTTACTCTGTGGATTTCCATCGAGCGGAAAAACCTCTGTGGCTAAAAGAATCGCACAGTATTTTACTGAAGAATTTATAAAGAATCAAGTGGAAATATCGATTAAAACTGTGGCTGACGATAACGTCACAACTTTCTCAAGAAACATTTACAATTCCTCTAATGCCGCTGAAAACGAAAAAGAACAGCGTGGACATTTACGCTCTCAAATCCAAAAATACCTTTCAAAGGATTGTTTGGTGATTTGTGACTCACTAAATTACATTAAAGGCTATCGCTATGAATTGTTCTGCGCGGCTAAAGAAGCGAAAAGCACATTTTGTGTGGTATATTGCGATTGCTGTGCAGACGATGCAAAAATTTTAAACTCAAGAAGAACTGAAGATGAAAAGTAAGTGGATTGTAAACTATTCAATTTGTTGTTTTGGGCATATAAACGTATTTTATTTATTTAATGATCAGATAACAACAGAACTAATATTTCATAGTTTATTTATTTTATTTAATGATCGATAACAGAACTAGTATTTTACTATGCATAGTCTATTCATAATTTAATTGTACTGTATCATCATTTCAGTTTCTTTGCTTTTTTTCTTTTTCTTTTTTTCTTTTCTTTTTTTAGAATAGAATAGAATAGATTTTTTTCCAGCAAGATACAATAGAAAAAAAAATAAAATCATTGTGTTACAAAAAAACCACAAATAGAATGGTGTTAATGCAACCCAGTTGAGTTACAATAACAAAAAAAGAACATCAACAACATCAAATTTGCGACTTAATCACTGTCAACATAAACTATAGTTCTAACAAAATAATCAACATAGCTATCTGAATTGATTTTAAAGCAAAAAAGCGTTTATTTAAGTAGGTTTTAAAACTTTTTTTGAATGCATTCAAAGAATCAACAGTTACTTGAGACGGGAGTGGATTGTTCCCAAGTTGTAACCACCCTATTTGCAAAAGAAAATTTTTTTGCATTAATTCGACTTTCTTTAACAGCCAATTTAAAAGAATGACCACGGGTGGGCTGCAGGTAAACTTAAAAAAATCATTGGCTTGCAAATTGTTTAAGCTATGTATAATTTTAAAGCACTCGTATAAATCAGTTTTGTCGCTTTGGTCCTTTTATCTTATAAACCTTGGTAATCCAGTCTTTGTTAATAACCAACAGGTAACAACTTGCATTTTATAAAATAACCTCCTGTGAAATTTTGTTCCACTTTTTCAAAAATGTTTATATCTTTTTGTAAATAAGGGATCCAAACTGCACAGAATTGAATGTTCTAAAAATTAGTGATGTCACTCTCATTGCTTTTTTTTGCTGTTGTTTTACAGTCTTTAGAGAATTTCATATCATGAGATGTATAAACACCTAGGTCACGCACCAATTCTGAAGTTCCAAGTATATTATTACCAAGCTTATATTTACAAGTTAACTCTTTGCTATAATTTTGAATATGAACTTCACATTTATGATTTATGATCTGTTAATTGCAATTGCCAGTCTTTTGACCAGCTGTATATTCTATCCAAATTTTCTTGAAGTCTTAAGGTTTGAATGTGGTAGTCTTTAGATGAAGATTTTGCAAACAACTTTATATCATTTCCAGAGAGCCTAATTTGTGAGTACTTAACACAACCAACAATATTATTAATAATATATAAGAAATATGGGCCCAAAATACATAGTCTATCAGACCTGTGCACGGTCTGGAAATGCCCCCCCCCCGTTTTATTGGAGGATTTGCTCCCCCCGTTTTATTGCCCCCCGCCAAAAATAAAAAAAGTACCCTAAAATTATGACGCCATCATCGCAAATTTTTTGCATTTTTTAGCCTATTTCAATGTATTTTAAGCCATTTTAGACCTATTTTTACCTTATTTTTGCTTTTTTGTCCTATTTTTCCCTTTTCCCTTCTTTTTTTCTCTTTTCCCCCTTTTTTTCTCTTTTTTTTTCTTTCCCCCTGCTTACCCCCCCGTTTTATTGCCCCCCATTTCCAAAAAGTTGTTCCCCGTGTCCCCCCGTTTTGGAATTAACCCCCAATAAAACCCTGAAGGGGAGGGGGACAGTGCACAGGTCTGGTCTATGCATAGTTTAATTCTGTTGTATCATCATCTTTTTTTGTTTTTCCTTTTTTGAACAAAATCATATTATTTCAAATCAATTCATATTTGCGACTTAATTGCCGCCAACGCAAACATATCAACAATCAACAATCCACTCCCGTCTCAAGTACCTGTCGATTGTTTGGATGCATTCAAGAAAAGTTTTAAAACCAACTTAAATAAGCGTTCTTTATAAGGCTTTAAAGTCATTTCAAATAGTTATGTTATAATTTTGTTAAAATTAGAGTTTATGTTGGCGGCGATTAAGTCCCAAATTTGATTGTTGTTGATAAAAAAAAGAAAACAAAAAAAATAAAATGATGATACAGTAGAATTAAACTATGCATAGATATACTATGCATAGTAAAATATTAGTTCTGTTATCTGATCATTAAAAAATTATATAAAATTGTTTTTCTTTAGTTACAATCATGAAGGTTGGCACATCATGAAGGTGGAAGGTGGGTAGCCTCCTCTGGATTGTTTTTTTTTGGGGGAGGGGAATATCCAACCCCCAAAATTTGGGGGAAAGAGTGTATATCCCAAAAATTTTTTGTTATACCTTGAACATCCTATTTTTAGCGTTTTAGTACCAAGTGTAAGATCCCCTAATTTTAGGTAATGGGTTTCCGGGGTAACCCTAAAGCTGAGAAGGGGGTGTCGGCAGCATAGATGTTTTTGGTCGGGTCCGCTAGGGGGGGGTCCACCCCCGGGTGGAAGGCCAAAATTTTTTAGGGGGGGGGGGTCCAGGGGGGTCCGGACCCCCCTGGCTTTTTAGGGGGGGTCGACCCCGGGTGCGAGATTTCAAATTTAGGGGGGGGGTCAGGGGGGTCCAATTTTTCAGCAAAATTTTTTAAACTCAATAATTTAAGTGTTTTTAGGTCTAATATTGAATTTTATGTATTAAAAGAGCCTATTTAGGCCTAAAAAGTGTATTTAAACACTGTTTTTAACTAAAAACCTGTGTTTTTGACAGTAAATAAAAAATATACTTCCAAATTGGTCGGGAGGGGGGGAGGGGGGTCCGGCCTTCCAGGGGGGGGGTAGGTCGGACCGCTCTCGAGCTTGGGGGGAGGGGGGGCCCCCTGGATTTTTTCCAGGGGAGGGGGTCCAAAATTTTGGCTCTAGGGGGGGGGGGGGTGCACCCCTCTGTCCCCCCCCAAAAACATCTATGGTCGGCAGTAATCGAGATTGTTAGGGGAGTATAACCTTCCTGCCGACAACCCACCTATAACTGGGCAGCCTCAGAATTTTTTTCGTGAAGATATATGCCCCCAAATTTGTAGGTATCAAACAGGGTGTACCCATATCTAAAATTTTTGGAATTGTATGCCCCAAGAAGTACCCTGTCTTTAACATTCTTAGGTCACCGACCTTCGACGGCTCAGGGGGGGGGGTCCACACCCCGGGGTGTGGAGGTTTTTGACCTCCAGGGGGGGGTCACACCCCGGGGTGTTTTTTTGAAAAAAAGCAGGGGGGGGTCACACCCCGGGTACCATTTTTTTGACCAAAATTGACAATTTTTTGACGAAATTTGACCATTTTTTAAGCATTTTTTGGGATTGTCTAGTTAGGGGGGGTGGTCAAAAATGGGCCTTAGGGGGGGGGGGTCAGGGGTTCAAGGGGTCGATGGGGGGGGGGAGGGGTCAAAAATGGGCCTTAGATCCCCTACACCCCCCCCTTCGGTGACCTATGATTCTTAGTAGTACTGGGTGGCATTTTCCCCTATTTGAATCATTAAAGAACACACTATTAAATTAGCGTACAACTCTTTTATATTAAAATTAAGGCGCTTTTCAGAATCAACACCCCCAACCAAATGTTTATAATCATCTTTAAATTGCTTTAAACGTTCTAGAAGTCGCTAGAACTAAAATTTTTTCAAAATTGAAATTTTACGCCCATAAAGGTGGAAGATTTTGTTTTAGGACTAAACCTTTATTGGAATTAAAAAATTACGTCAAGCTCTATAGAATTCTTAAAAACCCATAAACATAAATATACACCATAGCCAGGAAAGCCAGGGCGTAGCCAGAATTTCTGAAGGGGGTTGCACTCCATAGAAATTTTTTAAAAGGGGGGGGGAGTTGTAGGGGGTTGTACTCCAAATTTTCAAAATACTGTAAAAAAGACATTGAAAAAGGAAAAAAATTTTTTGCGCTTCACGCTAAGTTATTCATTTTGCTGTTATTTACATTTTTTTAAAAGTTGAACTTGAAAAAATTTATGTTTAAAAAGATATAGGTAACATTAAAAATCGTGCGACAACACAAAAAATATTCAAAAATTGTCTTTGAAGTTCATTAGAAAGCGTGAGAAAATTTTTACCTCCGCCAGCCCAAAGGGAGGGGGGTCATAGGTGTTTTTGGTCGGGTCCGCTAGGGGGGTCCACCCCCGGGTGGAAGGCCAAAATTTTTTTTGGGGGGGGGTTCCAAGGGGGGTCCGGACCCCCCTGGCTTTTTAGGGGGGGTCGACCCGGGTGCGAGATTTCAAATTTGGGGGGGGGGTCAGGGGGGTCCATTTTTTTAGCAAAATTTTTTAACTCAATAATTTAAGTGTTTTTAGGTCTAATATTGAATTTTATGTATTAAAACAGCCTATTTAGGCCTAAAATGTGTATTTAAACACTGTTTTTAACTAAAAAACCGTGTTTTTGACAGTAAATAAAAAAATATAGTTCCAAATCGGTCGGGAGGGGGGTCAGCCTCGCTAGGATGGGGGTTAGGCCGGACCGTTCTCGAGCTTTGAGTGGGAGGAGGGGGCCCCTGAATTTTTTTGTAGGGGGGTCCGAAATTTTGGCTCTAGGGGACCCCTCTGTCCCCCCCAAAAACACCTATGGGGGGTTACAAACCCCCCTGGTTGACCAAAATTTAATGGTAAAGCTATAGTTATAAACTGCAAAAAATCCATTTTGTGTGAAGTTTTTTGAATTTCCTCTTTGATATTTTAAAAACTTTAGGTTTTCGCAAATTTTCATCATAATTTACAAAATAAGGATTAAAAATAAGCATACATTCATAAATAAAATTTCAAGTCACCTAAAATAAAATCTTACTCTTGGTTTGGGCACTGAATTCAAAAGTTTAGCGGAAATTAACCATTTTAAGGATATTAAAAAAGGAGACAAAAAAAGAACCACATACAAAACGTGCGTTTTTAGCCCTTTAAAGCTGTGGGCGTTTTTAAATAAAAAAATTAAATATGGGTTTGTTTTAGTGGTTTATTAAATTTGTAGACTGAACCTCAGCGCATTTTTTTAAATTTATTGAAAATTGCGTCAAAACTAATGGAATTATGAACAAAAAATTCAATTTTTAGTAAATTTGAACTGTGTTTTACCAAAAAATTAAAATATTTGTTTGGTATAAAAACCCAGACCTGTGCACGGTCTGGAAATGCTCTCCCCGCTTAATTGGAGGAGTTCCCCCAAAAATATTTAAAAAGTACCCAAAACCTATGGGCCATTTTGACCTATAATGACGCCATCATCGCGAAATTTTTGTAGTTTAGCCTATTTCAATGCATTTTTAGCCATTTTAGATGTATTTTTACGGTGTCCGGAAAAAATACCTTCTGCAAAATATCTTCCGGAAAAAATATCTTCTTTCAGCAGTAAATTACTCAGTATTATTAAAAACTTTTAAAAGTTTTTTTTAACGTTTTTATGTCATTTTAGCTTGATTTTAAGGTTTCGCTTAGGCTTAGGAAAATAAAAGTTTTCTTTAATTGAGAATTTAAAAGTCTTTCAGAAGATATTCTTTCCGAAGATATTTTGCAGAATGTATTTTTTCCGGGCGCCATTTTTACCTTAATTTCGCTTTTTTTGTCCTTTTTTTCTCTTTTTTCTTTCTATCCTGCTTGTTTCCCCCGTTTTATTGTCCCTCCCCCGTTTCAAAAAAGTTCCCCCCCATTTTGGAATTGCCCCCCCCAATAAAACCCGGGGGCAGTGCCCAGGTCTAACAACCAGTTAAAAATGCGCTAAATTAAAAAAAAATAATCAAAATTCGTCGAAAACACAATCAAATAAAAAAATTGCCAAAATACAATTTAGCTTGGCTTTTAGGTTTCGCTTAGGATAACTAATAATAGTAAAACTAAGCTTAAAATATCTTTAAAGTTTTTAAATAAAAAATTTTTGTCCTTGTTTTTGGTGGTCCACGTGACTATCAAATTTTTATAAATTTTTAAAGATATTTTTACATTTCTTAGACTTTAAACAATGTAAAAATATAATTTTTAATTTATTTTGTTGCTTAACAAAATTTTTTTCTTAGCAACATAAATTAGACATACCAAAAATAGACAATTTTTGGGCTTACATCTAAATGGGATCATATCATAACCCCTCACAGAAGACTTAAATCCAAAAAATAACCTCTAAAATAAAGTCAACGTGTCCGATTTGGGGTACAAAGATGTTTTATATGCGTATTTTACTTTTAGATCGGTCAAATCGATAATTGGTGCACGTATGGGACTTGTACCAACCCAAAAAATTGCATGCAATTGTTAGAAATATATTTAAACGCCAAAAAAAACCGCGAGAAAATTAAAAAAATTCAAGTTAAATAGAAATTTAAAAAAATTAAATAAAAATATTTTGAATCTCAGATTATTTTAAAGTTTAACAAAATTTTACAACATAAAATGTACCTTTAAGAAGGTTATTTTTTAGCCATAAAACACAATTTTAATTTACCTTAAATTTTTTCTATCACTTTTTAAAGCTCAAAATAAAGATTTTCAGATCAAAAGTGACTTAAAAAACATGGTTTTCAGACCTGTGCACGGTCTGGAAATGCCCCCCCGGTTTTATTGCCCCCCCTGCCAAAAAATGAAAAAATACCCTAAAATTATGACGCCATTTTTGACCTATGATGACGCCATCATTGCGAATTTTTTGCAGTTTTTAGCCTACTTCAATGTATTTTAAGCCATTTTAGACCTATTTTTACCTTATTTTCGCTTTTTTTTGTCCCTTTTTTCCCTTTTTCCTTTTTTTTATCTTTTTTTCTCCTTTTTTTTCTCTTTTTTTTTCTTTCCCTCCGGCTTGCCCCCTGTTTTATTGCCCCCGTTTCAAAAAAGTTGCCCCCCCCGTTCCCCCCCTTTTTTGGAATTGCCCCCCCCCTGTTTTAACCCCGGGGGGGGCAGTACACAGGTCTGGGTTTTAATTTGTAGGTATATGTTAACTAACTGGAATTCTTAAACCTTTTCTGTGACACGTGTACGTGTCGGAATTTACCCCTTTAAAGCATACATAGGCAAGATCGCTCGGAGTGAGGGGAGTTAAACCCGGATTTAGGGGAAGTTAAATTCGAAAAACGCCTTTTATTGTACCTATATTGTTTGTTTTTTTGGAGTGCATTTTACCCATATGGTTTTTCAATTTAGAAGTAAAATATAAGTAAAAAACACTAGTTTTAGGCCAGAATCTCTTTTTATTGCATTTTTAAAATTTTTATTACTTAAAACACTCCTTTTTTACTTTAAAATTTTAATTTTTGTGTAGTTAGAAGTCAAAAATGTTTTTCTTCATGTTTTCAAAAGTAGGGGGTGGGTTGGATAATACCTTTGCCCCCACTTCCGATTGGAGGGTTAAACCCATACATAGGGGTTGGAGAAAAGGTTAACCCCCAAAATCGGAGGAGGTTTTTTTTTACCCCCCCACTCAAAAAAGGAGGAGGTGAAAAGTTCACCCCTCCAATTTAGCAAAAAAAGCTTAAAAAATGCAGTTGTTTTGTTGCTCTCATAACAACTCCACACTCTTGCTTCCTAACCATAGGTGGGCAGCCTCTCGGATTTGTTTTTGGAGGGGGGGAGGCATACATGAGCATAGGGGGTAGTAGAGTGGGGTCCACCGTACATGGGAACGGGAGGGGGTTAGGAGCATAGGTGGGCAGCCTCCCGGATTTTGAGGGGGTATACCTGACCCCCCAAATTTGGGGGGTGTCCCAAATTTTTTTTGGGGTATACCTCAATCAAATACCCCATTTTTAGCGTTTTTAATACTGGGACCCCCCAATTTATCTAGTAAAATGTGTTTCTCGGATTTTAACCCCCCTCCCCCCACCCAATCGGGACCAACTTGCCCATGTATGGACGGCATGGACCTCACTCTGCCCAGACCTGTGTACGGTCTGGAAATGCCCCCCCGTTTTATTGGAGGATTTGCCCCCCCCCCGCCAAAAAAACGAAAAAGTACCCTAAACTTAAGACGCCTTTTTGAACTATGATGACGCCATCATCGCAAATTTTTTGCCGTTTTTAGCCTATTTAATGTATTTTAAGCCATTTTAGACCTATTTTTACCTTATTTTCGCTTTTTTTTGTCCCTTTTTTTCTTTTTCCCTTCTTTTTTCCCCTTCTTTTTTACTTTTTTTCTTTCCCCCCTGCTTGCCCCCCCGTTTTATTGCCGCCCTCCCGTTTAAAAAAAGTTGCCCCCCGTGCTCGCCCCGTTTTGGAATTGCCCCCCCCCCCCCCCCGAAATTTCGGACAACCCTCCTAGCAAAAAATCTAGGGCACCCTCCCAAAAGGGGGGCCCTAGATTCCCATTTTTAGATTCCTATCGCAAAAGCACATTTTTAACTACGAAATGAGTCAAAGTCACGTGTAATTTATAAGGACTGTGGCTCATTTTGCTGTACTAGCGACAAAAATTACCTAAGCACCGGCAATAATTTCTAACTCGTATATGTAATGTTTCAGAAATAAAATTTAATTGGTAAAGTTTATATTCCTCAAGAATTTATAATTCTTCTTCTTCTTCTTAAAATTTTTGAGACACGGACCCAGAGAACTTTGTCCGTGATTAAATATAAACATATATGCAGAATTCTGGTAGTTTTAGCCAGATATTGCAATAAATGGCTATCAGCCAAGAGGTTTTTTTAAATTTAATATTGGAAAAAACAAATGTTATTGATGCAATTAGTATACTAAAAATAATTTTTACTTACCGGTAATAAAAAAAATTATACGCACAAGCAAAAAAAACTAAACAGAATTTCAAAAGGAATCAATTTGGTACAAAAATTTTTCGGATGTGTAAAATATTTATTGTAACAGGACTAGGGCCTAACTATGAAAGAAAAACACATTACAAATGGCGGGCATATGTGGTGATGGTGAATCCTATAAAAAATTAATAATCAATAGATGGTTTAAAGGTATTTTGCTTTGGACACTGGACCCCCATGATCCCTAACTGCGTTTCAAAATTTTCCACCCCAGGTTCCACCCCCAGACCTGTGCACGGTCTGGAAATGCCCCCCACCCGCTTTATTGGAGGATTTGCCCCTCCGTTTTATTGCCCTCTCCCCCTCTGCCCCACCCAAAAATAAAAAAAAAGTACCTCAAAATTATGGCGCCATTTTTTACCTATTATGACTCCATCATTGCGAAATTTTTACAGTTTTTAGCCTATTTTAATGCATTCTAAGCCATTTTAAATCTATTTTTACCTTATTTTCGTTTTTTTGCCCCTTTTCTCCTTTTTTACTTCTTGTTTCTCTTTCCTCCCTTTTTCTCTTTTTTTCTTCCCCTCAGCTTGCCCCCCCCCGTTTCAAAAAGTTGCTCCTCGTGCCCTCCCCCCGTTTTGGAATTCCCCCCAATAAAACCCCGGACAGTGCACAGGTCTGTACCTACCTTAGAAAACCAGGGGGTCTAAACTCCCCCCAGAACCCCCATCCCGGATTTTTAAATGTCATTTACTCGGGGTAAATTAATACCACCATACATGAGCATAGGGTGAGTAATGTGGGGTCCATCCTCCCTCCCTAGCATAGGTTGGCACGGTCCCGGCAGCTAGAGGGGGTGATTACCCGGCACAAATCGCATTTTGAATTCTAGGAGGGTGTCCCAAGGGGGGCGGCCGGCCCCCCCCCCCCCCGAAATCCGGCGAAGCCGGATTTTTTCATAAGGGGGGACCCATACGTTTTTTGAATTTTGGGAGAGAAAATTTTTTTCTTAAACATTAATACAGAAACTTTCCTGATGCCTTCCAAAAGCATATTAATAGTCAAAAAACTAAAATTTTCCCCGCTTCGCGGGTAGTTTAAATTGACAATTTATCTCAGTTTTTCAATTTCAAATCGATTTCGCCGCTCAATAGTTAAGGCATACATGTTAAATAAAACTACTATAAACATTATTAACCTTTTATTAACGTGTTAAACACATGTTTTAAATGGATAGGAATAAAAAAACCTTAAATTTTGTTTTAATTATCATCTGGAATTAAAATTTGTAGTGTATTTTAGCGCCTTAAATTAAAAATTTTCTCCCCCGGGGGGCATTCTGCCCCCCCGGCTGGACCCCCTGAAAAGGGGCTCTGCCCCTTGACCCCGCTGGGGGGCTCTCGCCCCCCCAGGCCCCCCATTTCTGGGGGGCTGCCGCCCCCAGACTCCCCTCCGGGTTAGTATGTATCCCCCCAGACCGCCCCGCCCCCGAAATGAAATCCTAGGCACGCCACTGGTTTTTAGGGAGGGTCGACCCAGAGTGCGAAATTTTAAAATCTCCGGTGTCCGAAGCAAAATAGTTTTTAACCATAACTTTAATAATTCTTCTTTTTATTTGATAATAATATATTTTATTAAATAAAAAGCGATATTCTAGTATAAAAATGGTGTAAAAACATAAATTTGTGTTAAAAAAATCACCTTTCTGGAAGAAAATTTAGAATAAAAATACTTAAAACTTTCTCGAAGGGAGGGGGTCAGATTTCAAATTCTAGGGAGGTCAGGAGGGGCATAGATGAACAGGGTCACCAAAATTAGGGCATACTTGGGCACGGGGGGGTTAACCCCCCCCCACCCCCGGCCAAATTCTGAGAAAGAAATTTAACCCTCCCCCCACTCAGAAGTGGGGGGGGGGGGAGAAAAGATTGACCCCCCAATTTTGAAAAAATAAAGAAAAAATATCTTTAAAATGACTTCTAACTTTACATGGGGTTGGGTAGGGGGTTAACCCCCCAAATTCTGAGAAGGGGGTTTAACCCCCCCCCCACTCAGCAGTGGGGGGGGGGAGAAAAGGTTACCACCCCAATTTTAAAAAAATGAAGAAAAAAATAAAATGACTTATAACTGCCTCCAAACTTAAGTTTTGAGGTCAAAATGAATGTTTTAAACAATAAAAATCTCAAAAGTGGTATTAAAAAGGGCTTTTCGACCTAAAATTAATGTTTTTTACCTATTTTTTTTCTTTAAAATCGAAAAATAATATGGGTAAACGTAAAATGCACTCCACAAAAAACGATATGGGTATTTTGCGTTTCTCGGATTTTAACCCCCCTAATTTGGGGTTTCACCCCCCCCCCCACTCCGGACCAACTTGAACTTGTATGGGGTCCACCTCCCTAGCCTCGAAATTTTGGACCCCCTAGAAAAGAAAATCCAGTGGCCCCCCTCCCCCCAAAATTTTTTAATTTTGACACGCTACCCTCCTCTGGGATTCTAAATCGACCCCCTTCCCCCTCTTCCGAGTCAAATTTTGGGTATGAATTGTGGTTAAAATTTACTGTCACAATTCACAAACATGGTTTGTAGTAAAAAAACAGTACTTTTATACTCTTTTTATACATAAAATAGCCTATTTTATTATATAAAATTCTATATTAGTGCTCAAAAACTTATATAAAATAAATGATTTAATGTGACTTTGTTTGAAAACCGGTGGAAAGTATACCCGACCCCCGAAATTTAGGGGGGTGTCCCAACATTTTTTTGGGATATACTTCAAATACCCCATTTTGAGCATTTTTAGTACTGGGACCTCCCAAATCTTAGGAAGGGGTTGTCCGGGGTACCCCCAAATTTTAGGAAGGGGCCGGGTGTCGGCTACAAATCGGGATTTTTGGGAGGTATAATTGTATAAACCGCCAACCCCCCCCCCGTACCCACCTATGTTCATAACTAATAACAAAATAAATCTAAGTCTAATTAAACAGTTTTGTAGATATTGTGAGGAATCGATTGATGCGTTAATTTTGCGATTCGAAACTCCGCAGTCCAAAAACCGCTGGGATTCCCCATTATTCACCGTTGAAATAAAACCAGATCAGGAAGTGGAAGTTCCTTTGGGTGACATTTACTCGTCTCTAATACTTGGCAAATCTCTAAAACCAAATCTGTCCACGCAAACTCAACCACTGTCGTCCACTAACTTTTTGTATCAATTGGAGCATGTAACCAAGGTAATTTTTCTATTACTTTCTGATCGTGACAGTTGCATTAAATAAACAACATCGAAAATTATCGCGATTTTAAGTTTTAATAATGTTTTGCACTTCTTAAAAGCTTTCTTTAATCTGGTTTGATTGTAAAAGAAATTTTATGCATATTTTTTTATATAGTATGAATTTCATTAAACACCAAAAAGTTTTTTATAAGTATACAGACCTGTGCACAGTCTCGAAATGCCCCCCGTTTTATTGGAGGATTTGCCCTCCCCCCCCCGCCAAAAAACGAAAAAGTACCCTAAAATTATGACGCCATTTTTGACCTATGATGACGCCATCATCGCGAATTTTTTGCAGTTTTTAGCCTATTTCAATGTATTTTAAGCCATTTTAGACCTATTTTTACCTTATTTTCGCTTTTTTCTGTCCCTTTTTCCCCTTTTCCCTTCTTTTTTTTCTTTTTTTTCTCCTTTTTTTCTGTTTTTCCCCCCTGCTTGCCCCCCCCCCGTTTTATCGCCCCCCCCCCCCTGTTTCAAAAAAGTTGCCCCCCGTGCCCCCCCATTTTGGAATTGCCCCCCCCCTCCGTTTTACCCCCGGGGGGGCAGTGCACATGTTTGAGTATAACATCAGGGAGGTCAAAGCCAAAGGACTTTTTCCGCAAATTACTTATAAGACCTTCCTAACACAAACACTTGTATTCGAATAATGTTAATTTTATTAATTTTTTCTTTTAATTTTTATTGTAAGTTTTTAAGCATTCTTTAAAACGAAAATCTAGTTTTTAATTGTATTTTTATATCCAAATTAAAAATAAAAGTTTTTCTAGCGGTGATATTTCTGCCCTCAGAAGATTTAGTTATTTTATTATTATGTCTCTTAGTTGTATGTCTCACCCATAGATGAAAAAGTCACGGAAGCTAAGGGAGTATTTATACATGAGCATAGACCGGCAAGCTAAAGGGGGTCCGTGCCCCTCTAGCTTTTTAGGGGCCGGGGGGTCGACCCGGAGTAGGTCAGTTAGAGAGGCCAGCCTAGAGGAGGGTAAGGAAGGGGAAGGTCCGGTTTCCAAACAAAATTATTTTAAATCATTGATTCAAGTTTTTTAGCACTAATATGGAATTTTATACTACAACGTATCCAGTGGCGTGCCCAGGGGGGGGGGCGGCCGCCCCCCACCCCGAAATCCGGCGAAGCCGGATTTTTTCGTAAGGGGGGACCCTTACGTTTTTTGAATTTTGGGAGAGAAAATTTTTTTTCTTAAATATTAATACAGAAACTTTCCTGATGTCACCCAAAAGCAAATTAATAGTCAAAAAACCAAGTTTTCCCCACTTCGGGGGTAGTTTAAATTGACAATTTATCTCAGTTTTTCAATTTCAAATCGATTTTGCCGCTCAATAGTTAAGGCATACATGTTAAATACAACTACTATAAACATTGTTAACCTTTTATTAACGTTTTAAACACATGTTTTAAATGGATAGGAATAAAAAAACCTTAAATTTTGTTTTAATTATCATCTGGAATTAAAATTTCTAGTGTATTTTAGCGCCTTAAATTAAAAATTTTCTCACCCAGGGGGCATTCTGCCCCCCAGACTCCCCAATTCTGGGCGGCTGCCGTCCCCCAGACCCCCCCTCAGGGTTAGTACGTACTCCCCCCAGACCGCCCCCCCCCCCCCCGAAATGAAATCCTGGGGACGCCACTGAATGTATCTGTATGTTAAAAAAAAATTTATTGGTTTTTATGTATAAAAAAAGTACAACAGTACTGTTTTTCTAGATTACAGAGATAACAAAGATTTATGCTTAAAATTTGGCTCAGAGGGGGTAGGAAGGGGGTAGATCATACATGGGCACAAGGGGTTAACCCCCCCAAATTCTGAGAAGGGGGTTTTAACCCCCCCACTCAGAAGTGGGGGGGGAAGAAAAGGTTAACCCCCCAACTTTGGAAAAATGAAGAAAAAAGCTATAACAACCTCCATTTTTTAATTACAGACAGTTAATCGTTTACTCAACAACTGGGTGCACAATTAACTAAACTAAGCTAGACTTCTAGCTGCCTCCAAACTTAAGTTTTGAGGTCAAAAAAATAGGTAAAAAACGCTAGTTTTAGGTCAAAAAAGCCTTTTTTTTTATTGCATTTTTGAGCTTTTTACTGTTTAAAACATTTATTTTGACCTCAAAACTTAAGTTTGGAGGCAACTAGAAGTCTAGTTTAGTTAATCGTGCACCCAGTTGTCGAGTAAACGAATAACTGTCTGTAATTATAAAATGGAGGTTGTTATAGTTTTTTCTTCATTTTTTCAAAGTTGGGGGGTTAACCTTTTCTTCCCCCCCCCACTTCTGATTGGGGCTTAAAACCCCCTTCTCAAAATTTGGGGGGGTTAACCCCCCGTGCCCATGTATGATCTACCCCCTTTCCCCCTCTGAGCTAAGTATAAATCTTTGTTATCTCTGTAATCTAGAAAAACAGTACTGTTGTACTTTTTTTATACATAAAAACCTATAAATTTTTTTTAACATACAGATACATTCAGTGGCGTGCCCAGGATTTCCTTTCGGGGGGGGGGCGGTCTGGGGAAGTAAATGTACTAACTCTGAGGGGGGGGTCTGGGGGGGGCAGCCCCCCAGAAATGGGGGCTCCGGGGGGCAGAATGCCCCCTGGGTGAGAAAATTTTTAATTTAAGGCGCTAAAATACACTAGAAATTTTAATTCCAGATGATAATTAAAACAAAATTTAAGGTTTTTTTTATTCCTATCCATTTAAAACATGTGTTTAAAACGTTAATAAAAGGTTAACAATGTTTATAGTAGTTGTATTTAACATGTATGCCTTAACTATTGAGCGGCAAAATCGATTTGAAATTGAAGAACTGAGAGAAGAAATTGTCAATTTAAACTACCCCAAAGTGGGGAAAACTTGGTTTTCTGACTATTAATTTGCTTTTGGGTGACATCAGGAAAGTTTCTGTATTAATATTTAAGAAAAAAAATTTTCTCTCCCCAAAATTCAAAAAAACGTAAGGGTTCTCCCCTTACAAAAAAATCCGATTTCGCCGGATTTCGGGGAGGGGGCGGCCGCCACCCCCCCCGCCCCCCCCCCTGGGCACGCCACTGGATACGTTGTAGTATAAATCCATACTAGTGCTAAAAAAAATTGAATCGATGATTTAAAATAATTTTGTTTGGAAACCGGAACTCCCCCTTACGCGCCTCTAAGCTGGCCTCTTTACTCTAACTGACCTATTCCGGGTCGACCCCCCGGCCCCTAAAAAGCTAGACGGGTACGGACCCCCTTTAGCTTGCCGGTCTATGCTCATGTATAAATACTCCCTTAGCTTCCGTAACTTTTTCATCTATGGGTGACACATACAATTAAGAGACAGAATAAGAATAACTAAATCTTCTGAGGGCAAGAATTAAGTGGCAGAAAACTTTTATTTTTAATTTGGATATAAAAATACAATTAAAAACTACATTTCAGTTTTAAATGCTTATAAACTTACAATAAAAATTAAAAAGAAAAATTAATAAAATTAACATTATTCGAATACAAGTGTTTGTGTTAGGAAGGTCTTATAAGTAATTTGCGGAAAAAGTCCTTTTGCTTTGACCTCCCTGATGTTATACTGACTCAAACTCTCTGCACTGCCCCCCAGGGGTTAAAACGGAGGGGGGGGGGGGGCAATTCCAAAATGGGCACGGGGGGCAACTTTTTTGAAACAGGGGGGGGGGGGCGATAAAACGGGGGGGGGGCAAGCAGGGGAAACAGAAAGGAGAAAAAGAAAAAAGAAGGGAAAGGGGAAAAGGGACAGAAAAAAGCGAAAATAAGGTAAAAATAGGTCTAAAATGGCTTAAAATACATTGAAATAGGCTAAAAACTGCAAAAATTCGCGATGATGGTGTTATTAGTCAGGGAATAATTTATAAATTTTGTCTTTGTAAGGTACTTCACAGAAACGGGGGGCATTTTCGTATGCAGTCGGAAATTACAAAAACTTTTGGGGTTGAGGAAATCAGTGAAACAAATGAGACTATTGCTACACGAAGTGAAGGGAAGAAAGGGTTGGCCAATTTTCACAAAATCACTGCCGTCGTTTGATGTTTTCAAGAATGCATAAGCATTCTTGATGTTTTTAACGAAAAAGGTCCGGGTTTTTTGTGTGGGAAACATAATATTTCAACAAATTTTGCACCAATCTTAACGATCAAGGTATCAAATTAAAGCAGAAAGTAGCCGCTTTCTTTGAGTGCATAATTTGTAACGTAAATCGTTATACCCAATGAGCAATCTTTCACGCACAAAATTGTGGAAAAACACACTTTTTGGGGGGGGGAACTACTAAACCACTGGAGATATTTTGTTGAAAAAGTTTTTGTAAGCTATTGGGGGCAGGGCTTATGTTTTCACAAAAAATTATAAAAATCGAAGAAAAAGACTTTGACTCCGCACCGCACCTTTAAGGTAGAACACCATGTTTTAGACGATTTATAATGAAAGTTAAATATCAAATTAGATGATAATTTTTGTTTGACAATTGTATGATACGTTTGAATGCTGAGATTATAATGTATCTAACGGTAATAATTTCATCGTTTACCGTTTTTTTTCTATTTTGAGTTACAGTTCCGTGAATTTGAAACCTAAAAACATTTTAGGAGATTAAAAAAATTGATTAGCACAGTTTTCGCTTTAATTTTATTGAAAGTTGAAAAATAGGGGGAAATTTTTGGAAGTGTTTTAAGTAAAACATAATTTAAAATTTTAAGAAAATTACAAAAATCGATATTTCTTAGAAGAATTCTTATAAAAAAATCCTGAATTAGATTTTTAAATAAATAAATTCCAAAGTATTGTTCAAACTTATATCTTACTATTTCCCAACTTTTCTTAAAATCTGTGCGAATAAAATTTTGATTTCAATTTGATGATTCAACGTTGAAAAATGACAAACTAAAATGTTTTGTTTATAAAAACCTTTTAGGAAACATTTAGAGGTGGTTTAGAGAACCATTTTTTAACTAAACTTATGTAGATAGTTTTTTTATCTAAAAAAAGTGTACATTATTAAAGATACGATAAATCGAAAATAACAAATAAATTTATTTTACTATTGTATTTTATTGTATTTTTGAAATGTGTTTTATTAGTATCATTATTGATGACGATGAAGGACAAAAATTTTTTTAAAGTGTATGTTAGACATTAAATTAGCAGGTCAAACTACTTTTTATAAAGTTTAATTAGAAAAGAGTTGCCGTCAAAACCTAACTGTGCTGTTCTACCTTAACCCGTTCCAGTAGTGGCCCATATTTTCCCCATTTCACAATAGTGGTATTTTTGTATGACAAATGTCGTACGTAAACCTTACTGCGGTAAACTCTACACATGACCTATGTCGTACTTTCGTCAAACATAATTTTTGTGCGCAAATAGTGCCCAGGGAGCGAGCAAATTGAAATGGTTAGAGCTGTACGGTACTAATATGCTAATCTTTACAACATGAAATATCCTACGTAATACACTGTATCTTTAAGAAAAATCTGCTTTATTGCTACTGTTCAGCTTTAACCATTTTAATTTGCTCGCTCACTGGGCACTATTTGCGCAAAAAAATTATATGACGGAAGTGCCAAATAGGTCATACGAATGTTTCACGATTGTAACCACAAAAAGGCAATCACGGGAAAGGGTTAAACAAAGTTTATCTATTAAAAAACAACAAAAATTTTAATGATGCAAAAGGTTTCTCAATTTTTAAAACTAAAATTAATATTTTACTTAAACTCAACGGCACTGTGAAAGCGACAGAGCGGTCGCAAAAGTCGCCGCGCAAAATAATTATATAAAAAAATGATAACGAAAATGCCCATCATATTTTGAATTAATTTTATTACGCGACCTGAAGTAAGTGAAAAATACAGCTAGAGTGACATCGAATGTTTTGATTTTGTTCTAATTTAAATGAAACGAACTGAGTTCGTTTGTTTCATAATTTACATAAGATTAACCAAAATCTTATACCAAATCGCTAATATTTATTTTATTATGAATATATTAATATGAAAACATAGGTAAAAAACATATTATATTACGACTAAATAATTTTTTATACTTTTTTAATATCTTTCTGCACAAAAAATGACGTTTTCAGATATAAATAGGTATATCTTTATTTTTATTTTTTTTATTTTAACCATTTCAGAAGTTATCACAAAATGTAGGAATTTAAAAGCGCATGATGTTTATAACGGTGTGTTTGTAAGACCGAGTTTTACTTTGAAAGAGAGCGAATTGATTCAGAGTCTCTACTTTAAACGGGATGCATTAACCAGAAAATATGGTGTTTCTCATTTTGTAAGGCAATACTAGGGTATGTCGCCTGAATTTTGGGAGGTTTTGAAATCCAACCAAAATTTTATTAAGGCTACACACGTCAATATAAAAAATGCATAGGACAGTCGCAAAGGATTATTGTGTGCTTTTTTTAATTCGCGTAGTTTAAAAACAAGCTTGATACACTTTCTGCGCTACTAAATGACGAAAAATATGACTTATTATGCATAACAGAAACGTGGTTAGACTCTACTGTTTCAGATGCGTTATTGTCGTGTAACAGTAAATATTACGCTTTTAGAAAAGACAGGGAAGACAAATTAGGCGGCGGTGTATGCGTTTTAGTCAAAAAACAACTTAAAGCTACTCACGTTATAGTTGAAAAAAAATTAATCTTTTAGAAAGTATAGCTATAGACATTTTTGGCCAAAACCAAAACAAATTTCGAATAATTTGCCAATACAGACCGCCTAAAACCTCTTTTACGTCTTTGGAATCAGAATTTTCTTATGTTAATCTTCTTGCCGAATATAACGCATATGTGTGTTCTGGCACCCTGCCATGCATTTTTGTTGGGGATTATAATTTACCACACGTTGAGTGGAGCGTTCCTAATGTTATAAACGGTGATTACGTGCATAATATCTTTTTAGAATCAGTCATAGAAAACGGATTAAATCAATACGTGAACTTTATTACGTAAAATAGCGGTAACATTTTAGATTTGCTATTTTTGCAATGAACAAAAACTAATAGGAGATATATCACCGGCCGAGCCATTTTCTGCTTTTTGCGATCACTCTTTTATAAGATTTAATGTTTTGTTTAATCCTTATCGTAAATCTCACGATATTAGGGTTTACCGTGATTTTAAAGGAGCTGATTACAATCAAATATCTGAGCATTTAAAAACAATAAACTGGGGTCAAATTATAAAAGTTTCCAAGTCAATTAATGAGTTATATAATTTTTTTGTAGCAATAAATAAGGAAATAATTGACAAATTTGTACCCATTAAACGTTTAAAAAGTAGAAAATTTCAGTACCCTCGTCATATTTTAGTCCTAAAAAAGCGCAAAAAAAATTTGCATAGAAAATCCAAATTTGATGACTTTGCTAAAAAAGACTGGAAATTATGTGATAAACAGTACAATATTGCAGTTAGAGATTTTCACAAAAATTTGGAAAATAAAACTATCCTTAGTGGTGACATCAAAAAATTTTACAGTTTTGCAACTAAAAAATTTAAAAACGACTATAAGGAGATCGGACCAATTAAAGATAATAATGGTGCATTTGTTTTAAATTATCTTGATAAATGTAATTTATTTAACGACTAGTTTGCCTGTGTATTTACCAACGATAATGGTCTATTACCAGACTTTCAACCAAGAGTAAATGAAAATGAAGGGATTTTCTCTGTTTCTTTTCCAATTAAAACTATTAACAAGAAATTAAAAAATTGCCAAATAAATTTTCACATACCCCTGACGGTATCCCTGCTTTCTATTATAAAAATTTAGCTAGCGTTCTAGTTTTTATTAAAAAAAGGCGCTTGTTGTCTACGGGAAAATTGTAGACCGATATCGGTAACATGTATTAGTTGTAAAGTTATGGAAAGTAGGATTGTTGATGAGTTGCTTAAGTATTTAAAAAATAAAAAAACGGATCCACCCAGACCAGTATGGATTTTTAAAACAAAAATCAGTAGGTCTCCAGTTACTTTCAACTGTTTCAGATCGGGTAAAAGCCCTAGATCATAAAAAATGTGTCGACATCATGTACGTTGATTTCACAAAAGCCTTTGACTCAGTAAGCCATCCAAAACTTTTAAAAAACTAAAGTCATACGGCATAGGTTTTGAACTTTTATCTTGGATTTCAAGTTTTTTATCCCACAGACAGCAGCAAGTGATTTTAAATGAAAGCTCTCAAAATATTGACAGTTTTGTGTATTCAAATTTTGCTAACGTGTCCAGTGGTGTTCCACAAGGTAGCGTTTTAGGACCATTACTTTTTTATTATTTGTAAACGATTTACCCGAATGCCTAGGTGCAGAAACTTTTGTCAAACTGTTTGCCGACGAGGCCAAGTTGTATGCCGTTATAGATGAAAAAACAACTCCAAATTATTTTCAGCACGGTTTGAATAGTTTCTGTTCTTGCGCAAATAAATGGCAATTGAAAACAGCATTACTTAAGTGCAATGTAATACACCTCGGTTACAATAACTTGAGAGCTAAATATACACTAAATGATAACATAATCACTGATGTTAAATGTGTGCGTTAGTTAAGAGTCTTTATTTCATCAGATTTAAAATTTTCAGAACATTGCGCAAAAATAGCTGCTAAAGCTCATAGCAGAGCAGCTTTATTGTTTCGAGCTTTTAAAACAGATGACATGAAAATAGTTTTGCAAGGTTACAAGTCTTTTGTGCGTCCGCTTATTGAGTTCGAAACTTACGTTTGGAATCCTTATTTTAAGGTGGACATAAATCGACTTGAAAATGTCCAAAAGTCCTTTACACAAAAACTGTACAAAAGATGTTCGTTTCTTTATGTAAATTATGAAACACGTCTTTCAGAACTAAACCTTAAAAGTCTTGCCACGCGTCGTATGCACAATGATCTGATTGTGTTATAAACTAATCAACAATTTAGTTGATGAAGACATGTCTAAGTTTTTTAAAATTGACCACAACTCTATTACAAGAGGAAATGGTTTTAAGCTTAAGAAAAGTTCTTTTCGACTAGATCTAAATAAAAACTTTTTAAGCAATAGAATTAATTCAAATTGGAATAGTTTACCTGCTGAAATATGTAACTCAACATCTCTAGCATTATTCTCTAAACGAATTAAAAACTTTTTTGTGACATAAATGTAGTATATTTGTATTTTTCTTCGGTTTATTTCTTTTTTTTAACTCTCGTATGTATTTGCTCTAATTTTGGCTGGATTATTTCATATGTATATTTAACGTTTGTATGCTCTGATTAATGTAATTTGTTGTTTATCAGTGTTATATTGTAATAACCTTTGCAACATAAACTTTTACTGACTTACTTAAAAAAAAGTACGTAAAAATAAATAGTTCCGCCCTGTACTAAATTAATATCCAAGTCATAAATAATCAAATGCATATTTTTTGTCTGCTTTAAAAAACCTATCGAATTCAAGTCGTTTAGAATTGTGGTTTGCAACCGCCTAATTAATGTTAGTAGTAGTGTTTTTAAATATTATTTTAACCGGGTTGGGCGACTTAAAACATGTTTTTACAAAAAAAACAATACAAGTCCATTAATATACTAAGCATAAAACACCGAGTTAGATTTCTTGCGACAAGAAATATGAACACCGTCCGTAAAAAATAAACTTTATTTTTCTCTAAAACGATCGTATTCAACCATAATACAACTTTTTGTTTTTTTTTCCATAACTTTAGACATAGTTTAAAACTAATTTTGTTTGATATTCATCCAAACATGTCTAGTATACATTTCGTTTTTTGTGACTGTAATAAATTTAAAAAAACCCTATGAATTTTGTATTAAAAAACAAAAAAAATGTCTCCGCGACCGGGAATCGAACCCGGATCTCGCACGTGACAGGCGCGGATACTCACCACTATACTATCGCGGATTACACTCTGATCGTCTTGGATGTAGCTTATATCGAAGTATGTATCTTGCATAGCAAGATTTCAGGCTGCAAAATATTTCAACACAAACTTACTCGTGGTTTTTGCGAAATTTTTGCAGTTTTTAGCCTATTTCAATGCATTTTAAGTCATTTTACACCTATTTTTACCTTAATTTCGCTTTTTTGTCCCTTTTTGTCCCTTCCTTTTTTCTTTGTTTTCTTTTTTTTCTTTTATTTTTTTCTCCCCTGCTTGTCCCCCGTTTTATGGCCCCTTTGTTTCAAAAAAGTTGCCCCCCTCGTTCCTCCATTTTGGAAGTGCCCCCCCCCCCAATAAAACCACGGGGGAGGGGCAGTGCTCAAGTCTGATATGCGTTTGGTTGTATTTTATAAAGACAGCGTTGTTAAACCGCTCATCTTTTCATTTAATTTGTGAGTATAGCCGGCATCCAGCGCGGTAATTACTACAAAACCGCACATCACCGTTTAATTACAGTAAATATCGCGCTGGGTGCCGGATATACTTACATGATGAGCGGTTTAACTACTAAGCGTAAATAAATTTCAGGTCCTGTTTTATGACGAACATTCCACTGTTACGATCGCCGCAGGGAAAGTTTTGCTGGCGAACTCGGAAGCGTCATTGTTGCATTTTGTCCAAATTCAGCGTGGTCGATCGCAAAAGTCACGAAATCGCCACTATCAATCGGGACACTAGCGGCGGGAACCGGAGGCGAGAATGAAAAAAAATATTCGCGGCGAAGTTGTTCCACTTTTTTGAAACAAGTGGAAAATGTGAGCATTTATGCCAAAGCCCACGTGAGATCTTTGTACCTACGTAGAAAAATGACTTCGCATACTTTTATTTATGGAGCAAATAACGTAATAAAGTTAAATATTAATTAAAATGGAAAATCACGTAGCTTTTTCAGCGTGTTGCTTGGCGCTTTAAAAATTTAGCTACTTTAGAAAGAAATAATCTTGTAATAAGAAAATTAAAACACAGTAAAGTATGTTTAAGAATTAATTATCATAAGATCCTTTGAATTAATTCTTTAATTTTATAAGTCAATAAGTTTATTACAGCAAACAAAGCTTTTCTTCTTGTTTTTATTTAGAGGCCTCATGTTTTGACTACAGACTGTGCTCGGAATCTGTCCATCCCCTTTTATTACCTGTTTGGCCACATAAATGTGCATAAATGCTACCTTGGTGGGAAATCAGCTATGTATACCAATCAAAATTGAGCGAAGTCGTTCTCTTCTGCAGTTAAGAAGCGTTTTTTCGCCTAAACAATCAGAAATGGTTAAAATCCAACTGTGGATGTAAAAAGTTTTAAAAAAACAAATGATGTTCAGCTTGTTTTATACGTCATATAAAATAAGAAAAACCCAAAAATATTCAGACGGCAAAGTTATGTCTTTGGACTTTTTTGCCATTTGATTTTGGACAACTGATTTACTAATTTTTAGTTAACTTCTTAGTCATTTTTTTGACAGCTTTGAAATTTTTTTGGTTTAAATTTTAAGCAGCATGCATGTTTTGTACTTGTTTAACTTCTAAATATCTACAAAGAATGAAATCCTATAATAAAGAATAGAGATTTATGCAAGTAAAATTTACGGAAATTTTGGGACAAATTTTTGTTTTTTGTGTAAAAGTTGTGTTTTCAAAACACGACTTTTACAGAATTAAAAACGATATTTTTGTCCCTAATTATCTTTATTTTTTTGTTATGCAGCCGAATTCTCAGTGCTAAAATAGTCGCAGCGCCAATAAAATAATATAATATTATATTATAATATAATATTATAGTATAATAGTATAATAAATTGATAAATAAATTTTTTTGATTTGAATAGTATAATAGTTTTTAAAGGAGTCGCAGCAATCCCAACTGCAAGAAAATTAACACTGTGTTCAAAATTACTGTGCAGTGCGCTGTTTCATAAATGTTACTAACATTTGATTCTTTGTAAATATTTACAAAGAAATGAAATCCTATGATAAAGCATAGGGATTTTTGCAATTAATATTTATTCAAATTTTTGGTTTTTTATAAGTTTTTCCAAAGTTTTCGCTTTCAGGTTCTTACTTTGTAGCCAAAAAAGAAATGGACTTCAACAAAAAAACAGCATGTTGGGAACTTTTATGAAACAGCGCCCAGGAAAACTATTTTTAGATTATATCTGGCTGACGCTGAAAATAAGAATGCAGCGATGAGGGGACCAATTAAAATTGTGCGGTAATGACGTATTTTTTTAAAACAAATAAGAACACAGATTTTTTTTTTAAATTTTACCGTTTCACAAAATATACAAAAATTAATCAACTTTAGCCCTTAAAAAATTTGCATTTAGGTTAAAAATTAATTAATTTGATAAATAATTATTAAAATACAGTTTTAATCTTTGTTATTAATACGCTTTAGTGAAAAAATTTTGAATGTTTTTGTTTTTAAATAGTCGATTTAACGCTGCAAATATCGCGGTTAGCCAGATTTTATTTGCCTTTAGCAGAAAATGACGAATTTTTTCTATAAAAGTCGCACAAAAATTTGCAGATGCGGCGATTTTTTCTAGAAAAAATTTGATCAAATGTTTAGCCGGACATTTTTTCGGGCTTGATATTCTTAATATTTATAATAAAAACATGAGAATTGGGGTTTTGGAACCAGAAAACGCTTGAAACCTATTAAATTTACAGTCATTTTGACATTTCGATTTAATCAAAATTCTCTATCTTAAGCATACTTAAGCAACCACCATAAAATCAAGTCAAAAACGTAATAGAAATATAAATTTTAATAAGTAAAGTGTCAAAGTTCTCTTTAAGCAACCACCATAACATCAAGTCAAAAACTTAATAGAAATATAAATTTTAATAAGTAAAGTGTCAAAGTTCTCTTTAAGCAACCACCATAACATCAAGCCAAAAACGTAATAGAAATATAAATTTTAATAAGTAAAGTGTCTAAAGTTTTTAATTTCTTTTAATTCTATCGGCCCTTCCTAATTAAATTTCTATATCACTAATTTTCTTGAGCCGTAAGTATTGGAAGTAGAGTCTGGGTTAGGTTTCAAAAACTTTAAACATACAGCTCTTAGTTCCTTGCAAGTTTGCACCAATTAATGTCGCAAGCAATTATTTAAATTTAGTATTAAAAGAAGTAAAATTTGCTTAATATAGTTTATGCGAACGGTGAAAAATGATTTTTGTAGGGCATTATAATTTCTACAGAGCATAATCCTTCTTCCTTTGGTTTGTTTTTCATTGTCGCCGTAGAATATCTACACTTAAACTTCAAATCAAAGAAGAATTGGGCGCCACAGAAAAACTCTTGCTGTTATTGACCGTGGCATATTTGGCGGACGTGTGTCTGATTTCAGAACGTTCTTGGATTGCGACGGCTGTGTTTTTAGTTTGTCTTCTTGTTTTAATTATTGTTTTAGCTAGTTTGGGAGGAGCCGATATAATTTAGATTATTGATTTTTTATTTTGATTGTGACAATTCTTTTGGATTATGCAAAGATGTTTACCACTGATAAATGCGGGAGTAATTATAAATTATGTTTTAATTAATAAAATCTTATATTCTGTGATTTCATTTGCCATTCCATCAAAAACATGTTAATTTAGTATTATATTAGTACTTTGAATTAAAAAAGTACCATTGCTAATTTTATAAATTGTCTTAATTGGTCTAAGCACAGGCACCTACGCAGGCAACTGAAACCTATACACCACACGCACGCACGCACGCACGGACGCACGCACGCACGCACGGACGCACGCACGCACGCACGCACGCACGCACGCACGCACGCACGCACGCACGCACGCACGCACGCACGCACGCACGCACGCACGCACGCACGCACGCACGCACGCACGCACGCACGCACGCACGCACGCACGCACGCACGCACGCACGCACGCACGCACGCACGCACGCACGCACGCACGCACGCACGCACGCACGCACGCACGCACGCACGCACGCACGCACGCACGCACGCACGCACGCACGCACGCACGCACGCACGCACGCACGCACGCACGCACGCACGCACGCACGCACGCACGCACGCACGCACGCACGCACGCACGCACGCACGCACGCACGCACGCACGCACGCACGCACGCACGCACGCACGCACGCACGCACGCACGCACGCATGCATGCACACATACACACACGCAGCCACGCAGACAGACACACACGCACGCACGCACGCACGCACGCACGCACGCACGCACGCAGACACACGCACGCAAGCACTCAGGCAAGCAAGCTGCATAGAATATGGCCTCATTGGAAAGCGCTAAGAATTGCGACTTTTTTAGGAACAACTTTTTAATTTCCGGTATTTATTTTAAGTTTATTGATTCAAATTTATATATTCTATTCATTCGCACAGATTTCTTTATTGTTGGTTTTGTTTTTTGGTGTGTCAAATGAATTGTTGATTGAGTGTCAAATCAGCGCAATCAATGCCTAAATATAATAAAAAGATTAAACCATTTGAACCAAAATTTTTCATGGCAAACAATTTTTCTTTCTTCAGAATGACTAATTACACGTTGAATACAAAAATAAAAATATAAATTGTTTTAATGTTTTGATATTTTTAAGAAAAAATGTTTTGACTTGATGATGAGTTGATTTATTATAGTGTACAATTTTTTATGTAAAACATTACTTGATGATGAGTTGATTTATTATAGTGTACAATTTTTTATGTAAAACATTCTACATATTTTTTATTCTGATTAGAAAAATAAAAAATCTAACGTACTTTTTTACATTTATATAAACGTTAGTTTTTAGATGATTTTAATAAATAATGATTCTCGTTTCAATACTTTATTGGCTATAAAATTTAATTTTTTTAAGTTAAAGATAGTTTTTTAATTTTTATTCAGTTTTTCTCATGGCTGAAATACTATTAGGGAATATTATTGTGGGAAATACGATGGTACGAAAATACTATTGCAGTGATGGTTTTTAAACGACGGAAATTTGAATGTACAGAAAAGTCTCGCAGCAGAGTACATTAAATTTATATGTTATAGTTTAACTTTTAATTTTTTGTTTATTAATTGTTTCTTTTAAAAACAAATTTTGACCATTTTGACCAAATTGTGCCCAGTTATATTTCATCTACTTGTTACCAATATCACTATGTAAAATCGTCATCGAGAATCTGTTTTTGTACATTCAAATTTACGTCACTATTCTTCACAGCCAACATTGTCGGCAGTGTAACTTCAGATGAATTTTTCTGAACCTAAGAATTTTACTGAAAATGCTGACGACGTAATCAAATAATACACAAAATTACAGTATATGCGAGCAGGAAACTTAGAACGCCTTTGCTGCCTTTGTTACACATCCACTCATTTACAGTATCCAAACACCACTATATTTACGTTAAAAAAACTTGTATATGCGTGAATCAATGGGCCCGTTTTACGTTGAAAAAATCTGTATATGCGAGAATCAATGGGCCCGTTCAAAATTTATTTTTATTCAATAATACGTAAATTCTGTTTGCGGTTTGCAATGCTGGGAATAATAATAATACAAAAAAGTTGAAATAGAAAAATTAAAAAATCAAAAGGTGTTCTCGTTTTTAGCCCCAAACAGAAGAAAAGCTGATCAAAATTAATCAAAAACAGAAAAACAAAATTGAAACATCAAATTTTACTGTACACTTTCTGTAGGTCAGTTTTTAAAGAAACCACTGGATAATTTCAGTTTTATTTTTTCTTGATTTTTTGGATAATTTTCAGTTTTTCATATTATCTAGATAATTTCAGCAAATTAAAAATTTAATGTGTCACAGTTCCTACGTTTTTTAACATATCAAAATAAACACAAATATAAATTTTTAATATTGTATTACTACTTTGATTTAAAAAACCGAGTAAAACGGGGTATTTCATATTACTGCAGAATTTCACGTGTGTTTAACAAAAGGTTGGTATTGACGACCGAACGAAACAAAAAAGTTTTAAAACTTCTATTGTTTTTATAGTTACGTATTTTGTTTTTTGGGCTATGTACAAGGCTTCTGGGAGATTCAAAATCGGTCGAGTTTTTGGATATTTCTTTGTCGCCCTAGTTTTTCTGAACATTGGATTTCATTTTCACAGTTTGTTTAGAGAAACGTGCTCAAATCAAAAACAAAAGGAAAGCTTGAAATCAGTAAGTATTTTTATTAAATTTAAGTGGCGCCATATTTTTTGTGATCTTAAAATAAGTTAAAACATGAATTACTTAGAAATTCCAATTTTTACCCGTTAGTTTGCTTTTAATTGGCTGATTGTGTTGGTAAATGTTTCAACTGCCACGATACGCGCAAAAGTATTGTTACTTTTTTTATTTTTTTTAACTTTTTTTATTGCTACCTTTTTTATTTGTCGTGCCTATAGGCACGACAAATACACGACACTTGATCTAATAATAGCAGTTATTTTGTCATTTTAGTGAGAGTGGTCGAATAATGATGGCATAAAATTATTTCACTACTTGTTAAAAGTTTTTAAACTATTTTTCTTTTAGATAATAAACATTATGATATACATAGTTTTTGACTTTAGGATCAAAATTGCACAACACAGGTGTCGATGACCGAACCTTCACTGATATTAAAACCCGGGGAAGAATGCGGTTATGTGACAGTGAACAGACACCGACTTGACATTACACTGATGTCAAATCACCTATTCATGTAGGACATAATTAATAGTGATGGGCGGAACACTAGAAACGGAACCGGAATTGAGATTTTCCAAAACTCCGGAACAGGAACCGGAACCGGAATTCCAAATTTTGCCGGAAACATCCGGTATCCAGAACCCTTACTGCCTATAAATCTGCGAAACCCCCGGAACACCGGAACCGAAACCAGAATCAGAATTGAGATTTTCCAAAAATCCGGAACAGGAAGTAGAACCGAAATTCAAAAATTTTCCCAGAATATCCAGAACCCGGAATCGGAACTGCCCATCACTAATAATTAATATTAAGATTAGTTTTTTTTGTCGTTTAATAACTAACGAAGTTGAGATATTTAATGTCAACAGTTCAAAGCCTATAACTATTTTTGTGCTTAGTGTGAAATGCGTGAGTATGTTGATTAAATGCCCGTTCACATCAGGGCAGCTGATAGGTTAGGCACAGCGCACACCCTTCGCACCGCAGCAACAATGACGGTGTAATGATGTAAACGCGCGCCTTCACTATCCACTATCCACTGCCACTCTGGTGTGAACCGGCCTTAAGTGGTTGTTTGTGTCTTCATTGGTCATTAAAACCATTTTTTGTAATTTACGATATTGGTTCTTCTGATATATTTTATGAATTTTGTAATTGCTTTTATAAACAGAAGACATAATACAGATGATCTTTAGATTTAGTGGGTACGGGGTCTTTAGATCCACAAGCAGAGAATTTAGAGTCATAGAATTATTTAGGAACTTGGAGCGACGAACAATGTGATCTTAGAGCCCTTAAGAAAAAACTGGTTTTGCCTTATATTTAGGTTCCGTTTAGGTTTAGGTACCAGAGATGCCTACTAGAATTAAATTTTAATTTTTGCATAGTATAGTATAGTATAAGACCTGCGATTCTAATACTAGTATAGTATAGTATAGGAAAAACATACGAGTTTAATTCTAGTATAGTATAGTATAGATTTTTAAATTTTCTTACTAGTAACGTTACTAGTAAGATAGGTATACTGAAATTTTCTCATGTAACCCTGTGGAATAATATATGTAAATATAAAATACTTTCAAGATTAAAATTGAAAATACAATAGTTTTCAAGTAAAAGGTAAAATACATATAGGGTGTATTGTAAAACATGTAAAAAATGTAAAAAAACCCACAATATCCTCAGCCAGAACTCCTATTTTGTTTTTAAAAATCTTGGTGGACGGTGGCGTTTTTTTTAATTGGGGAAAACAATTTTTAAAAATTTTTTCATGTTCTAGGATTTCCAAAAATATATAATTGTTGTGATCCGCTAAATACTAACCCAGTTTTGCCGTTCAAAAATTAAAAAAACCCACAAAACCCGATTTTTTCTTACCAAAAAACGAAGTATTTACTAGTGTTGTAAAAAGTATTGATTTCGGATTATTTTAAGTAAAAATAATTTGAAAAATTTTAATTTAAGTAAAGGAAGAGTAAAAATAATTTGTGATTTTTTAATTTAAATAAAGTAAAAGTAAAAGTAATGGTCAAAATTTTATTTAAGTAGATAGATAGTTAGATAGTAAGAGGGCGGTACCCTAGTGTTAAGAAGACCTGGTGTTCAAGCCTGCATTAGGCTCATTACACGCTGCCCTGGAACCACCTAGGAGTAGTTTTCCTCAAATCGTTTTGATTCTTTTATGAATCGTTTAAAATCACAAACAGACGCCCCTCGGACTGTTTTTGCATCTAAGAGGTCCGTGTCAAAGATTTTAAACCTTATTGGTGACAGTGCATAGCACTGTTCCAAGAAGTGAGTAGCGGTCTCTTCTTCCACTTGGCAGAGTTCGCAGAGCCCATCATTAGCTACTCCAATCTTTCTCAAGTGAGCTTTGAGAGGACTGTGTCCAGTTAAAAGCCCAATGACAAGGCGTAACTCTTTTCTTGAGAGACCAAGCAATTGCCTAGCTCTGGAAATATTTGGCTCAATGACATACTTTTTGGTATGTCGGCATGCGTCAAGATTTTGCCAGTATCTGACATGCTGAGCCATAACCATTTTTTGATGGCTGATTTTGCCACCCCAATTGATGTTCCCACATGTAAAAGTGGGCCCATAAAGTTAGGGTTTGTGCCTTCTTTAGCAAGCTTGTCAGCCTGCTCATTTCCTTCATGGCCCCTGTGTCCAGGTACCCACAGAAGCTTTATATCATTTTCTCTAGCCAATCTGGTAATCATCTCATAGCACCTTATAACTAGCCCAGATGATATCCGAGGAGATAGAAGCGCCTTGAGTGAAGCCTGACTGTCAGAGAAAATACAAATTTCTTTGTTTTGTGCAGTTTGCACAACAGCATTTGTAACACAGGCCAAGATTGCATATATTTCAGCCTGGAATACAGTTGGGTTTTTGCCTAATGGAATAAAGAAATCTTCTTCCATGGCAAATGTGAAATGCACTCCTGCCCCAGTATGTTGTTCTGCTTTTGAGCCATCTGTGTAGCAGCACATATCAGATTAAGGTTGAATGACATCTTTGTTAGAGTTCCAATCTTGTCGACTAGGAAACTCAACTTTAAAGTTCCTTTCAAACTTGAAGACAGGAACAATGTGGTCACTCTCAAGATTTAGCATTGGGATTTCTCTCAATGCCAACTGCTTGATTTTAGAGTGCCCTCTATTTGTACCTCTTGTCTGCCATTGGTTAGCTATACCTAACCTATAGATGGTTGATATTGCCTCCCCTTTGATGACAATATCCAAGGGTGCAAGATTAAGCAATGCTTCCATAGCCGCTGTGGGTGTTGTTCTTATAGCCCCAGTTATGCTAAGACATGCCTGGCGTTGTAATTGTCCAAACAAGCTTCTAGCAATTCCTAGTTCTAATCTAGGCCACCACACCACTGCTGCGTATTTTAGCATGGGAATAATTACACTGGTATATATCCAATGCATATTTTTGGGTGTTATACCCCACGTTTTTCCTACAGCCCTGTGGCATTGCCAGAGGGCCATAAGGCCTTTTTGTTGCCGATTCTGGGTATGCTGAATCTAAGTCAATTTGTTGTCTAGGATAACTCCCAGATACTTGGCTACTGTTGCCAACTGTAATTGTGTACCATATAATTTGGGCCACTGAACCTTTGGCATCTTTCTTTTGTGAGTAAAAAGTACCATCTCAGTTTTGTTAGAATTTACTGAGAGTCCTTGTTCTTCACACCATTCTTCTACTTGAACTAAAGCAGCTCGAGCTTGATCCGCCACTATGTCCAAATATTTTCCTTGAATCAGTATGGTTACATCATCTGAGTATCCCTGGATATGATGTCCAGTTTTACTAATTTTGTTGAGAAGGCTATCTACTACGAAGGTCCACAGTAGTGGTGATAGCACCCCTCCTTGAGCACAGCCCTGGCGGACTATGACAGTTTTTGTGCAGTCTTCTAAAGTTATTTGCACCATTCTAGATCTGAGCATAGTGTCAATCCACCTAATAATTGTTGATTCTACTCTATGCTCGTTTAGTGATCTTGTGATTTCATTGAAGTTTGCATTGTCAAATGCTCCTTCAATGTCAATGAATATACCTAAAGCATACTCGCAATGTTCAAATGCTTTTTCAATGCGGTTGACTAAGCAGTGAAGAGCCGACTCAGTTGATTTTCCCGCCTGATAAGCATGTTGATTTTTATGCAATGGGTACTGTTTTAGTGCCCCATCTCTTATGAACCGGTCAACCAACCGCTTACAAGTTTTAAGCATAAATGAAGTTAGGCTGAGTAGTCTATGTGCCTTGGCCAGGTAGTAATTAGGTTCGACCGGTTTAGGAATGAAGACTCCTCTTGCCATTCTCCATGTTTTTGGTATATAGCCTAAAGTACATGCTTTAAAGAGTTTGCACAGCACTGGGCACAGATGGTTTAATCCTTTTTGCAATAATGCTGGGAAAACCCCATCTGACCCAGCTGCTTTGTACGGTGCAAAGCTAAGGATGGCCCAGTTAACTCTGATTTCAGTCACAATCTTGGAAGCGATTTGCCAATCCCTGCAAGATCCTTTATACTCAAGATACTGGTGGTTCTGCCCAGCTGTTACTTCTTCTGCTCCAGGTATGTGTACCTCAACCAGGTGCGCCAAGGCGGCTTTTCAGTTTTCGGTAAACTGCCCAGAGGGTAAAAGAAACATGCTAGGTTGGCTTCCCAGATCTTTTGTAAGTACTTTATACAGTCTTGCTGTTGAGTTGTAACCTTCAACTTCTTGACAGTATTTTCTCCAAGACGATCTTTTAGCTCGCCTTACTACTTTTTTATACAGTCGGCAGTCCTCTTCGTACAAGTCCCAATCCTCCTGCGTGTTTGTAATGAGAGCTCTTCTGAGTGTGCGCCTGGAATTTTTGCGGAGTGTTGTAAGTTCCCTTGACCACCAAGGTACCTTATTAATGTTTTTACACTCCCGCAAGACACAGGACTCCTCAAAGGACTCTGTAATTGCAGACTCAATTACACCGAGTTCTTTTTCTATATCTACAACAATTTGTATTTCATTATGGCGTTCCCCTATTCTTTGCCCTAGTACTCTTGTATAAAAGGCCCAGTTCGCAGATCTAGGGTTCCACCAGTGTTTGTTTGGAAGATTATCTGTCCCCATGGCAAAATTAATTTGTCGATGGTCAGATAGTGTATCTTCTGTAGCTACATGCCAGTTGTGAATGTCTCTGGCTATGTTTGAAGATGCAAGAGTGATGTCAAGTACTTCTTGTCTCGCTCTTGTAACAAAAATTGGTTGATTACCACGGTTTATAACTTCTAAATTTGTGGTAATTAGATAATTCATAAGGTCAAGTTCTCTCTGATTGCAGTTAGTACTGTCCCAATGAATATGATGAGCATTAGCATCTCCACCTAAAATTATAGGGATTTTGCTTGTAGCACTGTGCTCAACTAAAGAAATAAATTCTTTAGATGGTGGAGCATCTGGTGCATCAAATGGTAAATAAAAAGAAGCAAAGATTACCTCCCTTTTACTGTCCATATTGCTTATAGTTGCCTTTACCGCTACTAAATCTTGTGAACAAAATTTGTACAGTGGAACTACATTTAATTGAGAAGATGCAAGGATGCAACTTCTAGTCTTGTCTTGTCTTTCTTGTCTTGTCTTTCATTCTTGTCATAAACAAGTAAATTCTTACCTATTTTAAGACCTTGTACAGTGTTTCTTCGAATCCAGGGCTTTTGTATGAAGACCAGGAATGGATTTGTGTGCAGACCTTGGAGGTTTTGACGGAGAATAGCCGTTGAATCCTTTCCATGCTGCAAGTTGATCTGAATTATTTTAACTTTTGATGTAGCCATTTTCTTTTGATTATGACTCCACCTGAAAGTCAAATAATTGTTTTTTTCCCGCCTTTTAGGGCTTACTTTGTACTGTCTCAGGCACCATTTGTGCCCGGGACATTCCAAAGTAGGGCTTAAACCCTATACCCTGCAGAACTTCAAGAGATTGCCGGTCCACGCCTACCAGGAGAAACTGGTGAGTCCCCCCAAAGTTGGAGGCATAGACCTGCCATCTCTTGACCTGCAGGGTTGGGTTTTGCTCTGCCAAACAGCTCAGGATTTGTTTTGTACTTTGTGGTTCCTGGATTGGTACCCACAGTTTTACCCGAGTCATTTGACTACGCGTGAAGTCAGCTAGTTTCATACACTGAAACTTGACTCCATTAATAGGGTCCATCTCAGAAACTGTTGAGATGATTCAGTCTTGTGATGATTGGTGATTGGTCTGCAGGTTGGGAGTGGAAAATCCCCCCCCGCAAGCCCGAAAACTCAACCTAGGCATCGGTTTGGGTCTTGGGTCTCCCATCATCACTTTCATGAGCCTGCGCTGAATCTCCTCAAAGCAAGTATTGCTATCTTCGCCCTCTGGTTCATCACTGCGAACAATAACGACCCGGAGTGCTTTACCAGCAACCTGCTTAAAGGAGGTTTTTAGCGCAAGCCCTTTTTGTGGCTGGAGCACTAGGTGGTGTTTCCATAGTGTCCCGGCCCCGTTTGTTTTTCCTTTTTGAGGGTTTTTCTCTGGGTGTGCCTGGGTTCCCCAGCTTTTTGCCTTCCTC